>DF361080.1:21931-46484 GCA_000787875.1 Solanum virginianum | reverse complement strand
CTTAAACTTGCGAGCTTACCACATATAGAAAGAGACGATCCTTTTGGAACAGATTAAAAATGAAAGTAAGACAGTTAAATTGAAATGGAGGGAGTAAATTTTATAATTTTTTTACTTCTTTATTCTTTTAAAAAGGACATATTCCTACCTTTTTTCCACTTCAAATCTAGTTTAAACTTTCTAAGTTTTTTTGTACTAAAATGGCTTCCAATTTCTCTCTTTCTTTTGTACTCATTTTCTCTTTGTATATCAGCTTTGCTTCTGCTGCAACTACTGCTCCATATCTTGATGGTAAGATTTACTTCTTTTTAGCTTATTTAAAGATTAGTAGTGAATGTGTTCGCCTGAATCCCCTCGACAAAAAATTACATTCTATATATAAGGTATATACATGTTTTGAATCTTTGAACACATGACTAGAGATTCGCTCCGTAGTTGAGGGGGTTCAAAGTTCAGTTGGAGGTTTCGAGTTCAAATCTAGGACACTACATTTTCATTTTTCGAACTATCTTTAGTAAAAATCCTGGATTCGCCACTGATCTAGACTATACTTTGGAACTTTGGAGTAGCAAATCAACCAAGCTGAGGTTGCAGCAACCTTTTAGACCTCAGCTCAATAAGATAATTTGAGCATTTTTGTATTTGTATCAGCTATGTTGCTCAGACTCTTCAAAAATATCGACTGGTACGTGTCGGATCCTCCAAAAATAGTGTATTTTTTAAGGATCTGACACGGATGCAGCAACATTTTTGGAGAGTCTGAGCAACTTAATTTCTATGCATTGATTTAACTAGTCTGGAGGTCTTTAAGTAAAATTCACGGTTTTACTCAGATTTCTTTGAATGTTGTCTCAAATGCTAAGTTGCTCGGACTCTCGAAAAATGTTGCCGCACTCATGTCAGATCCTTCAAAAATACACTATTTTTGGAGAATCCGACACACACCCGTTGACATTTTTGAAGAGTCCAAGCAACATAGCTCAAATGCTGTAATCTGTGATGTAATAGATATCTTTCAAATATTTCGACAGATCTACTGGAAAATGGCGATTTTGAGGAAGGGCCAAAGCCATCAGAACTAAAGAAAACAGTGATCATTGGAAAATACTCCTTGCCTGAATGGGAAATCAGTGGTATAGTGGAGTGGGTATCGGGTGGGCCCCAGGATGGCGGATTCTACTTCCCGATCCCTCGGGGGGCCCACGCGATCCGACTTGGGAATGAGGCTTCAATCTCTCAGTATGTGGAGGTGAAGCCAAAGACAATATATTCCCTCACATTTGGAGCCACTAGGACTTGTGCTCAAGATGAGGTCCTTACCGTCTCCGCGGGAGGCTTGTCGAGTGATCTTAACATTCAAACATTGTACAGTGCTGATGGCGGCGACACTTATGCTTGGGCTTTCAAAACAACATCTAATTATGTCAAGGTCACATTTCACAATCCTGGTATGCAAGAAGATCCAACTTGTGGACCGCTTATAGACCATATCGCAATCAAGGAAATGCCTATGGCTACATATACTAAAGGTAAGTCTACAATCCATTGATTATTTGTAAAGTACAGCCTTTTCAGAGAGTGGTCCTCATGGAGGATAAGATGCGGAAAGCGAGGCTGAAATAGTTCAGCATGTGAAGAGGACGTGTGTGAATGCCTTAGTTTGGAGGTACGAGAGGTTTGTTATAGAAGGGTAGAAGTAGACCTACGAAGTATTGACATGAGGTGATTGAGGATAAGAGTGTGGAGGTCGAGGATTAGGATAGAAGGTTAGTAGGTTGAGTGCCTTGGCTTGTATATTCGTATACTTAATTTCTATTTCTATCAATTCATTCTTTAGCCTTGATTATTGTATTTTCTTGTTGTTATGTCATCTTTTTCATCTGTTTTGAGTCTAGGGACTATCGGAAACAACCTCTCAACCTTCTCAGGGTAGATGTAAGGTTTGTTGTCGTTGTTGTTCGCCTTTTCTGAGTCTAGTCTTTAAAGCATGTTCCAGTTAGTCCAATGGGCTAAGTTTCACCTCCAAAAGTAGTTGGATGAATTTTCCTTCCATCAGACAAATTTTGACAGTAACCTCACAAGACACGACAACAACATATTCATTGTAATTATAGGAGTCGGATCTGGAGAGTGTAGAGTGTACGTAGACCTTGCCCCTACCTTAGAAGGTAGAGTGGTGGCCCCGAAAGAGCCGATTTGTGCAAACACGCCCCTAATACATAAAGAAAATTCTCAGTTCAGCAGAATGGTGCATATTTAATACCTTTTTCCTGGTTCTGTATGCAGGTAACTTGGTGAAAAACGGAGGATTCGAAGCTGGTCCACACGTATTCAAGAACTTCTCGACAGGGGTGCTCGTCCTGCCTTTGAAACAAGACAAGTACTCACCGATTCCAGGATGGATGGTTCAGTTTGCAAAACCAGTAAAATACATCGACTCGAAGCATTTCTCAGTGCCTTCAGGAAATGCAGCTGTCGAATTAATAGGAGGAAGGGAAACAGGCATTGCACAGATCGTACGTACAATCCCAAAACAATTCTACAACCTGACTTTCACCATTGGTGATGCAAACAATGACTGCCACGGAACAATGACAGTTCAAGCATTCGCTGGCAAGGCCAGTACACAAGTTTCATTTGTATCAAACGGAAAGGGATGGTACAAGACGGCAAGCCTCAAGTTCCAAGCAGAGACAACTAGGACAACGATAGCTTTCTATAATCCATTCTATCACACGAAGATACATGACTTCGGTCACATATGTGGACCTGTCATCGATGATGTTAGTCTCGTTCATGTCCATAAATAAGCAGACAGAAGTGATCATACTCGGAAAAAGGTCAATTCAAGACAAGTTCTTTACCATTGTTTTCATGTTTTTATTTTTAAGTTGTCCAGTCCGAAACAAGACTGATATATCCAATAAAAGTAGTAAAGTCCCCTCATTATTTCCTTGTACAAGTCACAAAGTGCCTAATATGTATTTTCTTGGTTCCATATATGATGATATGAAATGAGCTTTAATGAAAAAGCGGAAGCAGTGAAACCAAACAACAACAACATACCCAGTGTAATCCTATAAGTGGATGATGTGCATGGATCTTACCTCTATCTTTCTGAGGTAGAGAGGTTATTTTCAATATACTCTCGACTCAAATGAAGTATAAATAGAGCAGGATAGAAAGGAAAATATCGACCACAAAAAGCAAGACGCCCAGTGGTTTGGGCATGAAATGTTACATCAGAAATGTAACTTATTTTACCATAAAACAAAGTAGCACAATCAAGACTGAAACATGCAGAAACCGGAAAACACAGAGAAAAATGAAACGTGACATAACCAACAAGTTGTTGAGCTTACAGACACTTCGAGTTTCTCATTGTCCGCAACTTGAAGGGTTGCCTAAAGATATTGGAAATTTGATCAGCCTAAGACACTTGCATATAACCACTAAGCAAGCATGTTTTCCTGATAAAGCAATTGGCTGCTTATCATCTCTTCGTTCTTTGTAAATTCATAGCTGCAACAATCTCGTATCTTTGTCTGAAGATCTGCAACATCTGACTAGCCTTCGCACTTTGGCAATCATCGGCTGCCCAAGACTGACCTTTTTCCCAAGTGCTATGAAGCACCTTACTGCCTTCGTGAACCTACTGATGGTTGACTGTGAAGAGCTTGCATTGTTGGAGTGGCAAGATATTGAAGGACTTAGGATGATCCGGTTATTGGTTATCGGAGGCTTACCTGAATGGGAGTCGAAAGATGTTCACTGCCTCGCGAGCCTTCAGATGCTGGTGCTTGCTGGTCTACCGCAGTTAGTGTCTTTGCCCCGATGGCTTGAAGGTGCTAGTGCTACTCTACAATACCTGAGGGTCGAAAGATGCCTGAATTTTGCAGCATTGCCAAAGTGGCTGGAAAATCCTACTGCACTTGAAAAACTTGAAATTTCCAAGTGCTGGAAATTTTCTTCGTTGCTCGATGGGATGTGTTGCCTCACAAACCTGAAGGTACTTAAGGTCGATAACTGACTGATCTGGAGTTCCGAATGCCAAGGCAGGATATCTTCTTATCTACTTGTTTCACATTCTTGATTGTGTTATTTATACAAATTGTAATGTTATGCCTAAAAAAAACATTTCATGCCAGGAATGGGAAAGCAAAACACTCAACGACCTCTAACCTTGTCTCCTAATCCTCGACCTCTACACACATATCATCGGTGAGCTGAAGCTGCGCCATGTCCTGCTTAATCAACTCTCCTCACCTCAATACTCTATAGGCCTAGCTCTACCCCTCTAACGGCCAACCTCAAGTACCTCTTTATCAGCACATCCATACTTCTCCTCTGTACATGCCCATACCATCTCAACCTCATCGGGTAGCTTGTATGTAAAATGTGTGACATTTCATCCAGCCAACCACAGGGTTGCTTGGCTCGACTAATACAACTTCGTGCCTACTAGGCCAAATAAGGTGGTAAAACATGACAAAAGTACATGTATCGATTAATTTGGGACTACTATTTAAGTCATACTCGCAGTACATAAATCATATAACAAAGAAGGATTGGAAAAAAAACTTAGACACGGTACTGTTACCGAACCACTAAGTTGATGTGATTCAGTTTAAACACTCGCGTGTGACTAAATGTCATACAAGAAGAAAATAATTTCTAATGTAGAGTGACTATGTTATCACTATCAACTTTTTAACAACTAAGAAGTTACAAGGAAAATGTGTTGATAGAGGCAGGGAGTTGACTACTTGACTTTTGGGGTTCATAGAATAGTATATTCATAGGCTGTGTTTGGCATGAAAGAAAGTGCTCAACTACAAATATATACCATTAGACTATCTAGTTTATCAAAATACGACTGAAATATACACTATGTATACACTCGATTAGATATATTATGTATATGATTTATACATTGTGTGCGTAAATTGAATGACCCAAAGATATTGACCTTTAATTTTTCCAATAAATAGAAAACTAAGCGGATAGGTAAATATATCCTAGTTAATTAACTATTATAGCTATAATTTAAATTAATTATGACTCGCGGCAAACAATTAGTTTTAATTACAATTTGAGTTTTGTATAATTTGGGCGATTCATATGAACGTTATGCGTAATTATACCAAAACTGTGCGTGAAGCAAATTGCATAGTGAAATGTAAAAATACCGTGAATTGTATAACGAATTATATAAATGTTGTGTACGAAAGGTTTTATATTTCATATAAAAATAATACATAGATTTCCACATAATTATGATTAAAAAAAATAAGAAAATTTCAAACCAAACATTATGATGAATTGTACTTGTGTTTAACAAGATAGTAAAATATTTTTATTTTATGTATAATATATATGAACAAATTAAACCAAAAGGTACTAATAAATATGCTAAATGTACAACTATGAGTAGCAGCTTCCCTTCCTATTGACTATATAAGTTCATTCATCAAGAGTCTTTGCAAATCAGAATTTGGGGATTTTAAGAACAGATGGCAGAAGAAAATATGACAGTAGAGATAGTGAAGCCTCGAATTGATAAGAGGGATTACAGAAGAATTGTTCTTCAAAATAATCTTGAAGTCCTTCTCATCAGTGATCCAGAAACTGATAAAGTTTGTAACTTTATTGATTTATTTTGTATATTCATGTGTTTTTTGAATTCTTTTTATGTGGGGTTGCTTTAAATTGTTTGGTTTTGCTAAAATTGAATCAATCTCATGTTTTTTTTATTTTGGGTATTTGAAGAAATTGATGAAGTTTGTTGCTTTTACCATTTTATTTGTGTTTTTTCCGTGTTTTTTGAGTTCTTTTATGTGGGGTTGCTTTAAATTGTTTGGTTTTGCTGAAATTGAATCAACCTCATGTTTTTTTTTTTTGGGTATTTGAAGAAATTGATGAAGTTTGTTGCTTTTACCAATTTGTTATGTGTTTTTTCTGTGTTTTTTGAGTTCTTTTATGTGGGGTTGCTTTAGATTGTTTGGTTTTGCAAAAAATGAATCATGTTTTTCTGTTTTGGTCATTTGAAGAAACTGATAAAGTTTGTAATTTTATTCATTGATTTTGTATTTTTATGTGTTTCATTGAGTTCTTTTTATGTGGGGTTGTTTTAATTTTTTTGGTTAAGCTGAAAATGAATCAATCTTATGTTTTCATGTGTTGGTTATTTGAGCTGATACTTTTGAGCCAAATCTCTATCGGATAGTGTTAAGGTCTACGTACATTTTGCCACCCCACTCGTGGGATTTCACTGGGCATGTTATTGTTGTTGTAAAGTTAGTTGCTTTTATTTATTTGTTTAATGTTTTTTGATTAGTTCTGATATGGGTTTACCTTAAATTAGTATTTGGTTTCACCAGAAATGTATTAATTTCATCATTTTTTGGTTTGTTTTGTGGATATTTTTATCAGTGTGCAGCTTCAATGAATGTGAGTGTTGGTGCTTTTAGTGATCCTGAGGGACTTGAAGGCCTTGCCCATTTTCTTGGTATGAGTTCTTTCTTGAAAAATGGTTCTTTTTTTATGTGGCTTCATTGTGTCTCCTGTTTTGCCTTATATTTAGCCTTAATTTTGAGTCAAAAGAGTTGTTTTACTATACTTGCGACAGTAGGGGGTTGGCTTTCCGGGTTGAGTTCGTTGCACGTGCCTACCTAGTGCAGTTTACCTCTCCTAGTCTGTGGTGTTTGTGAGCTATTGTACGGGAGCGGGTTTACCATGTCCCAAAGGATAGCGACTGCGAGCTATCATTAAAAAAGAAGAGTTGTTTTACTGGAATTTTAGATACCATTCTAGAATTTCATCCTAAAAACAATATCGTTTGACTTGGCTGAGGATAAAAGTCAGAATATTTGTATGAATTTCTGTTTTTTGTGTCAGTTTCATAGTTCAGTATTACTAGAGTTTGTATTGTGTTAAAAAATGTTTTGGGAATTTTTAAACTTTTAAAATTAGTTTGCAAGGCTATGTTCTCAACTATATATAGTTGAGATGCAATGAAAATATGAAATTGTATCGGGAAGTGCTATTGCAAAATACTATGGTTGTCGGTGGATTAGCCATGTATTACAAGAATAGGCGGAGCTAGGATATAAGGTTTATAAGGTCAAAACAAAGTGACAAATTGGCGGGTTGAATCGGATATAAGCGGGTAGAAAATGAATTGAATGAATATGGATAAAATATCTTACTCAACCATGTTTGATATGGATATAAAATTGGATTTACCAATGAATTATGCATATCCATATTATCCATTGTTTTGTTGTTATGTAAAAGAAATAAGTACTCCTAGATTGCAAATATCTTTTCTTCTTCTTTTTCTCCTATTAAGGTGCGTGTAATTGGTATAAAGGAATAAAATTTCACTCTTTTTATAATGTATAATAATCTCAATTTAACAAACGAGTATCGATATTCAATTATATAATTTTAAAAGGTAACAAATCTTAGCTAACAAATTTGAAAATCTGATTTTGAAATTATGTTTGTGAAATAGTGAAAAGAAATGAGAGTCTCTTTTATTTTGGAGAGGAAGTGTTTTATGCTTTTTTTTTCCCGTGTTATTTATGCCCTGTTTTTTCAAAATAAAAACTAATTAAAAACGAAAGCATATTACTTAAACAGGAAAAGATAATCTGGGAAAGAAGTGGATTTCGAACCCGCATCTGGCTGCGTTGAGCTTTAATACGCCAATCCTAACCAATGAACCACATGACTGTTTTGTATAGTGGGGGTTCGCAGGTTATATTTTTTTAAATATTTACTAGCTTTTTAAATATAAATATGAGGTGTATGTAAAAGCAACTGGGTTCATCCGAACCCGAACCCCCCGTAATGCACTATAGCTCTGCCCCTGGTTACAAATGGAGGATCAGTTCTTTGAATCCAACTTGTGCAAGTAAAATGTAATAGTTTCTGATGGGATCAATATAGTTGGATTGGTTAGGTAGGGTCCGGTGTTGTTAATTAGTTGTAGATGATATGGTTCCATTTGTGTTTAAACATTGTAATCTTACTATCAGGAAAAGAATGTTTTCTTTTTATAAAGGCAGCAGGAAAAGAATGTATCTCTTAATTGTCACTCTTTAACCTTTTTTAAAAAAATTATATGATCGTCCCTTCTATGCAGACATATGCAGTCCTTTCTATGGAGGCATATGCATATCTATAGCCCTTAGGGATAGTCTTGTTCATTTTAGAATATGATGAATGATCATCGATTGCGTCAATTGAAACAAACTTGCACAATGAATCATCTATATAGAGAATATGTATTAGTATAAAGCTAGCAAGCACTAAAACCTCTTTTTATTGGCTTTAGAAACTGCAAAGAGTGTGCTAGTGTGCAACTCTTACCTCTGATTCTCTCATTGGTGGTTTCTATTACATTCCTAGCCTAATTTGTTAACTAATATCTTTTACTTTTTTATTTGGCCATATTCCTGTTACTGCCAGAGCATATGTTGTTTTATGCAAGTAAGAAGTATCCTGAAGAGGGTAGTTATTTAAAGTACATCACAGAGGTAACAACTCTAATATATTATTTCCATAAGTTTCTTATTGCTTTTGTATATTCCTTATTTCCCTGTGATTAAACAAAATTAGTTGTATTTACAAGTCCCTTTCTTGTTTCCTGATTAGAATGGTGGTAGTACAAATGCTATTACATCTTCTAAGGATACCAAATACTTTTTTGAAGTAAATGCTGACGGTTTCGAAGAAGCATTGGACAGGTGAATTTTCTTAATTTCTGTGGTTTAGGTGTCGTATTAATCTTTTTAAAAATGGCACGGCTGAATTTTACGGTTTTCTTTTCCAGATTTGCCCAATTTTTTATCAAACCATTGATGTCAGCAGATGCTACCACTCGAGAAATTAAAGCTGTTGATTCTGGTTAGTATCCTTGATTTCTTGCGTATCTTTTGATTTGCTACCTGTGCATGTTCATAGTAATTTCACACATATATCTTTTACCCATACAGAACACCAGAAGAATCTACTTTCTGATACTTGGAGAATGAAACAGGTATATATGACTTTCATCTTAACCTTCGTTCTTAGAGAATCTCCATCCCATTTACTGACGAACTAAAAGCAAAAAGAAATGATTCAAGAGAGATAATTGTTTGAGAAGATTATTTTTTTTATGTGATAATGATGAAACGGCAAGAGGTTGTGATGGGGTGGAGTGTATTACTCCTTCATTAACCCTGAGGTTTCGGGTCTGAGCTCTAGGAGTGGAGTTGCCTTTGGTAGGGTGAACTTTATTCCCAAAGTGAGGCTTCCCGTTGCAAATACGGATTAATCGGGTCCCAAAGCGGTACCATATACTGATGGGGAAACCAAAAAAGAAAAAGACAGAAAAACCAAGCCAAACCCGAAAAAAGGTGAGAGTCTGATAAGGATACAAGCATGCCATGAGATTTTTTGTTATGATATCTATTTGAAATTATTCACCAGCTTTTGTACTAAATGAAACTGTTTGATTCAATCAAGTTGCTTACATAAGTTTCTGAGCAATGCCATAAACATTTTTTTGGCCAAATAACAAAGAAAAAGAGCGGTTCTTAGTTTTGCGCTCCAATTTGTTTAACCTTTGTCAAATCACTTATCTTTTTGTAGGAATTTCTATGTTCTTTAGGAAATTTTGTCCTCTTGGCTTGCATTTATTTTTTTAAGGCAAAAGTTTAAAAGTGGCAACTTTTTCAGTTAGATGCATTCTCACCTTGATATAGAAAAGAATAAGGAGCAATACATATTTCTTAATAAGTAGTAAGGAGCACTACAATATACGGGAATTTCCTGATCTAGAGATTGGAAGTCTCATAATGTTATGTCCAACCCCGTGGGCCGTGACTAGTGCCCGGATTGGGCACCCAAACACAATCACCAAACCAAATTTCCAAATAGATGGCTGATGCCAACAAAATATCAAACCTATTGTCAAATCTGATCAGCATATCTAAAATTTTTAAGGAAATTTTCGGACAGATTCACTTATACTCCTCAAATTATCCGAAAATGACCTGCATATCAAACGATGCCAATAGAGTCCAAACGGAATCAACAAAATATCATATGTGCAAATATTTGCCGACAAGGCCGCCATGGCGGGTAAAACCGCCTATCAAATATACCAAATATATTATGCAGGTCAAATCAGACAACTAGGCACAACCCACACGTGTATGTATCCACAGACCTCTAAACAGACTGGCGAAATCATAGGATGGGACTGGGCCCCGTCGTACCCCTGAACGGGTATATATACATATAATGCAACAGACGAAAGTACACATAAAAACCAAAAGTGGGCTCTGGAGTAGGGGAGCACTTCAAACCGCAGAAGGATGTTGATGGGTCACCAAACTGTATGTCAGTACTTGCGGGCATGAACGCAGTCCCCGAAGAAGGGGGGGTCAGTATGAAATATGTACCGAGTATGTAAAGCAGAAGATACAAAATTTAAATCAGAGTAACAACTGAAGCAAAATCATAGTAAGCCGATGCATATCTGAAATATCAAAGTACTTACTTTCCAAAACATAGGTTGTACATCCAAAATCACAAAACGTTTACTTTCCAAAATACACTTCATGCATAGGACAGAGGAAATATGGACGCCCGCCTGTCGATGGCGCCATAACACGACATAACACCATAAAGTTTCAAATCTCCGAACCTCGTCACATAACACGACACAACACCAGAAAGTTTCAAATCTCCGACCCATATCACAAACATATTAGAAAGCCCAATCACGACATAACACCAACTAAGCGGAGCCCGGCCCTTGGGCGAAGCCGACCCGCCAAACCATAAACATGACATAACATCGGAATATATTAGCATGCGCACAACAACCGGCCCGGGAACCGGTGAATGATATCATAATAGGCACGAGCAGAATCGTGAGAAATCATATGCATAAAAAATAAGTATCATAAATCCCAAAAGATAAGTAAAATATTCATATTTGAAATTGGAACAATATTTATTACAAATTCTTCCAAAAGTTATCAAAATAGCCTAAAAGGACATCGCGGGACCCACGGCCGATGGAGACCCGAACTAGCCCAACTTACGGCGAACATACTCATCCTAAATCATACAATCTCCTACGAGACATTTCTAACGGTCTTCAAAGCAATCCAAGCTTTCTAACTTAGTTATGGACATTTATAGTTTCCAAAATCATTAAAGCATAAATGCTTGCAAAATTTATCAAACTTTTACATATTCTTGCAACTTATAAATTTCAAAAATGTAGGAGTTAAAAATTATGACAAATTATCATAAGAATGCCAAAGAACAAATATAGGTCATACACAATATTGTGACAAATTAACGTAAGGATCAATATTGTGACAAATTAACCTCAGAGTGCCAAACAATAATTATGGACCATACACAAGCTCGAATTGCGGGAGTAGAGTTCCCTCGGGGATCATATCAAAGCCTAATTTGAACTAGAACATGCCAAAAGAAAGGGTGCTTTACATAATTCAACACTGCTCCACAATAATCCATATGTAAGCTAAATCTAACTTGTGCTTCAGATTTTCCCAAAGTCTACAAACAATTCATAATAAGGCCAAACAATTAGCTAAAAGACTTCTTGACGTTAAATTTCAAATTTACCCTTAATTTTACGAAAAATTCGGCAGCATCTCCCCTTAAAATTTAGCCACCCCGAGAATCCATCTCGGCTCAAATCAACCAACAACAGCAACAACAACAACCCAACAACATCAATAATCAAATTCAAATGCTATTATCACAACAATAACTCTAAGAATCATCATTTAACCACAATTACAAAACCGGACAGCATACCAACTTTTACATAAAGATGGTTTCCATCCATTCCCTTACACTATAATAATCATGTCATACTAACCAAGCGTCAATTTATCATTCCAATACCCAACTTTTACATAAAGATGATTTCCATCCATTCCTTCACACTACAATGATCACAATATACTAACTAGGCCTCCATTCATAATTCCCACACAACATAACACTATATTACGTATATATATCCATTCGGCCCCCAAGACTCCACATAAACATGTAAATGGTTTCCAAATCCTTGCTTCACCCCATAGTGATCGTATTACACTAACTAAATATCAATTCATAAATTCCAACATAATACAACACTACACAACATACACCACACCACACGGCTTCAACATGTTCATAAACAATTTGCATCCAACATTCCATATTTCATGATTTTCTTTCATTTCAACATACTACCACATACATGCAACCTTTATAACACATAAAACAACATTAAACCTTACCTTACCACTTCAACTCCTTAAATGAGCTAAGGTTGCCAAAGATTGAGAAAAAGATGTTTTCTTGCTCCAACAACACCTTCAAGCTACTTAGGGGACTCAATATAGTAGGTGTGTATCATTAAAATAATTTTGGAATGGCTAGAAAAAATTACTGAACTTCACTGTTCATGGCCGAAGGCTCTCTTGGTGATGTTCTTCACTTGTTCTTATTTTTTTGGCTAAGTGTAAAATGTTAAGAAAGTGTAGATTTTGAAATTCCATGAACAAGGCCGAGAACTTGTTTGGCTTGTTCTTCAAAATGTTCTTGGTTTTTGGCTAAGTATAAAATGTTAAGAAAGTGTAGAGAGATAGTCTTGTGCATATATAGATATACATCTATACAAGACTTGCCAAGTGTACCACACTTGGCCCAATTGAAACTCAACACCAATCAAGTGGGCCCCACCTAATCTTCAAGAACCTTCTTTCAAAAATTCCACTTTGGCCCCAAACTTTCCAATAATGCCGCTTTGGTCCCAAACTTTCCAATAATGTCACTTTGGTCCCAAATTTCCGTAACTGTTCCAATGCACGAAATGTGGGTTCTAACATGTTAAACTGAATCAGTGGTGTGTGAAGTGGTGACATTCTTGAATAGGGTTCCTGTGCAGAAACAAAGAAGAGGCACATGAGATGAATTTCAGAATCATTCCAGACTCAATGGGAAATGGCTAAAAGAGTCAGATTTTGGTTAGATAAATGGCTGAAAATTATGCATTTAAGGTGATTTTTCCTAAGTTATTCAACAATGTGCAAAATAATGAAGGCTGTGTAGCAAAAGCAGATGCTAAGGTAGTTGGAATAGACGATTCAGAAGGATTTTTTCCGATTGGAAAATGGATAGAGTTTAGTCTGTTGTTTGACAAATTGGAAACAGTAGCATTAAAAGATGACATGACTGACTCTCAATGGACAGCCAAGGCAGATTGATTCTCTGTTAAATCTTGTTATAGATTGCTGGATGTTTCAAATTCTATGAATGAAGCACTGACTTGGAGAATAATATAGAGAACAAAAGCACCTCCAAACCACTATAGTATGGGATGGATAGCATTACAAAATGCATATCTAATTCGAGAACGTTTGCAAGAAGAGAGTACAGTATGTAAGAGGTGTTAGTTCTGTAAATCTTCAGCAGAATCAGTGAATAATCTGTTTCTGTACTTCAGTAGAATCATTGAATCATCTGTTTCTCTATGTCACCTGACTTGGCAGCTTTGACTGAACTAGTTTGGTATAGGATGGACTATACCGGGGAGCTTAAATGCTGCTAGCAGAGTCGAAGCATAAATAAGACGAGAGTAGAGACTAGTCTGGAGAACAGTCCTTCTATGCATTACGTACTAAAATGGACTGATAGGATTCCAGACATTTTGATGGAGTAAAGGATCATATATTCCCTTCTAACTACATGTCTCACGAATCTTTATTTTTTCGTAGGCTAAATTCTATTAACATGTATGATATGATGACATTTTGGATATGATTGACTCCCTGCAGCCTTAATAGGGGTTGGTCTAGTTCTATTGTAATTTTGTTAGTACTATCTTAGTGCTGCTATAGAATAAAATTCCTTATCCAGAAAAAAGAAGTCCTGCGAAGTCAGTTTTCTGGATTATTCTTTTGCAAATGTTTTCATTGTTGAAGAAGTTTTAACTTTCAAATACTACTCTGTGCAGCTTCAAAAACATCTAAGCGCGAAAAATCATCCATACCATAAGTTCAGCACAGGTTTGCCACCTTGCTATGATGCATATCGTTATCATGTGTATGATATTTGGTATGATCTTGATTGTTCAATATATGCTTTTTTCCCTACTATGATACATGTAGAAATATATCTGGTTTACTATACATTGAACAAAATCCTATCGGGAAGCTTCTCCTTCATGAAATAAAACCTGCAGTTTTCTCCCCAAGATGAAAAAAGCACATCATAACACCACAGGAGGAGTTGATCACAGTAGTATGAGATCTTGACACCCTTGAAATACAAGCTGTTGATACCTTTGTCATTATTCCTCTTGAAAGCAACATGAGCTCTTTTGATGCCACGTTTTTAATGCGTCAACCATACTTCTTTTAAGTGTTAGATTTCAGAGTTTTGTCTATGGATGTCCTTTTAGTTTTCTTATATTTTCCTTGAAATTCAGTTTTGAGTTAAGCATACTGAATTATTTCTTCGTGCTCATATCGCAAAAGATCTCTCCACTATGATGTTATTACTTTTTTTCTTTCTGATATCTGTAATGCAAACTGTCCTATTACTCTCCGACATAGAGAGGTGACCATATTATTACTTTACTTACCCAAGATAAAGAAATGATCACATCACTCTTCATGTGTGTAGGCAGCTGGGATACATTATAGGTAAAACCAAAAGAAAGAGGCATAGATACAAGAGAGGAGCTTCTCAAATTTTATTCTGAAAATTATTCGGCCAATCTCATGCACTTGGTCATCTATTCAAAAGGTGTGGATGATCTTTTTTAACAGAAGGAATGGATAATTATTGCAAATCTATTGCTGGTGACCCAAGTTAACGATCTACCTCTATAATTATAATTCAGATAGTCTTGATAAAGCTGAGCAGTTAGTGCGGGGTAAATTCCAGGACATCCGGAACATAGATCGTGATCAAATTCATTTTACTGGTCAGCCTTGCACCACAGAACATCTCCAGGTATCAAGTAGTAACATACAGATGTGTCACCTTTCTTTTTTTTCTTTTTGTTGTGGACTATTTGAACAGACTTCTTTCAATTGAGCTGTTAAATTTCAACACTGCATCTACTTGTTCAATGATTTTCAATTCCTTCATGCGCTCATCTGTTCTCTCCATATAGTCCACCTGCGTAGCCAACTTCTCACACCTCCCTACTTGTTCAATGATTTTCAATTCCTTCATGCGCTCATCTGTTCTCTCCATATAGTCCACCTGAATTTATTAGTTTGTTGGTCATTTAATTTTCCTATTGGTTATGTCTTTTTCCTCAGATTCTTGTTCGAGCTGTTTCAATAAAACAAGGTCACAAGCTGAAAATCATATGGCCTATAACTCCAGGCATACACCACTACAAGGAAGGGCCTTGTAGGTACCTGGGACACTTGATCGGCCATGCAGGAGAAGGATCGTTGTTTTATGTCTTGAAAAAGTTGGGTGGGTTCTCAATTGAAATATTTTATGCTCTTTCTCTACCTTATTCATACCTCATTAATTTCCTGGATTCTACTCATCCTTCCCCATTCTTGAAATTTGGAAAGAGAAATTTAATATTATTGGTATAAACTTATCCCATCCATTTATTGACCCAAGCATGTTCGAAATATTAGGATTCTTGAGTCAGCATCCCTGAGGCAGAATCTCTTCTGTCCAATAAAATGCTCACTGTAGAAAGATCTAACATAGATAATTAGGTTCATTTGCCACTTTGCAAACATGACAGCCTGTACACTTATAACTTGTCTCATCCCTGAGTTGCTGACATGGTAGTTACTGTATGTGTTCCTATGTGCTTAAAGTCAATGTTAAGCCCTTCATATTTACTTAGTAGTTACTGTATGTGTTCCTACATGCTTAAAGTCAATGTTAAGCCCTTCATATTTACTTATTACAACCATCTTTAAGAAAATTGTGAGAAACATGTGTATAACAGTTCATGGGGATTCTTTTTATCTGATCAATGAATGGTAAAATATGTTTTCACGTATACCTGAATGATGAAATCAATGATTTGTTAAAATGCTAAAATGCCATACAATCTTGTGACTTCAGTCAACCTTTTTGGATCTTGCATTCGGTACATGTTATCCTTGATCATGCTATTTAGTTCTTCCAGTGCCTGAGAGTGCTCTTCTCAGACCATTTTAATATTCAGAAAGGTACTTTTATTTGGTTGTTACAGGATGGGCTACAAGTTTTTCTGCTGGTGAATCAGAGTGGAATGATGAGTTCTCTTTCTTTCAAGTGGCTATTGATTTGCCTGATGCTGGTCAAGGTACTTTTTCTTTCTGTGTTGATCCTTAATATGCTACCAAGCCCCTACTTTCCCTTCCACTAATAGTAGTTTTTCTTGGATGAAGCTGAAGGTGTGAACTTTGCTGAACCTTTAAGTGGGATATTGATGTTTGTGTCCATCGTTTATTTCCAGATCATTTTGAAGACATTATGGGTCTGCTATTCAAATATATTCATCTCCTACAACAAGCGGGTGCCTCCAAATGGATATTTGAAGAGGTATCATCAATTGCATCCTGGTGCATACCAGTCAACACCACTAATTCATTATATCATTTTGCATCTCTTACACCAATGATGTTATCCTAATAGAGGTTTTGATGAATAAGTTTTGATTTTACCCACATTTAGTGTATACTAATCCTTAATTTGAAAAGAATAGCTATAATAACAAGATTCCAGTGTCTTCCCTTAGTGGGGTTTGGCAAGCGCAGAGTGTAGCATACCTTGATAGGTAGAGAAGTTGTTTCCGATAAACCCCTAGCTCAAGGAAAGACATTTCAAAGCAGGTTGGAAAAAGAAATAGCACAAGTGAAGAAGCCATAGCAAAATACTTAGAAAGCATGACAAAGCATTCTAAAAGAAAGGAATATAACCACAAAATAATATGAAAATCAAAGTGCAGGAAACTACAGGAGAAAAACTACAGCTACTTGTATGGAAGCATAAGTGAGATAAACAATGCTCTACTACCTACTAACCTTCTACCCTAATTCGTGTTCTTCACAACATCCTATATAAGATCATATCCTTAGTCAGCTGAAACTGTGCTGTCCTATCTAATCATCTCTCTCCAATACTTCTTCGGCCTACTTCTCTTTCTCCTGAAACTATCCGTAGCCAACTTCTCACACCTCCACATTGGGGCTTTTGTGCATCTTCTCTTCACATGTCCACCAAACAACAATTCAATGTTAGATATTATTGTCAATCTCCTCATTAATTTGAAAAAGTTCTTGGTTTTTTGTTGTAGTTGTGAAAGCACTAAAAGAGTACTTAAAACTTTGTTAGGGAAATGGTTATGGGGAGGAACACGCCATA
This sequence comes from Solanum virginianum, assembly GCA_000787875.1. Classification (NCBI taxonomy): domain Eukaryota; kingdom Viridiplantae; phylum Streptophyta; class Magnoliopsida; order Solanales; family Solanaceae; genus Solanum; species Solanum virginianum. Next base: position 29,054 of record DF361080.1, on the reverse strand, counting down.
TGGAGGGAAGTAGTAGTGTAGAGAAGTATGGTACTATGGCGGGGGCTGGACAAGATCTATCATAATCCTATCGGGTGCATCATGTGGAAGAGTATCATGAAAGGGTGGAAAGAGTTCAATAGTCATATTACCTTTAGGGTTGCGGATTGGAGAGGAATTAGCTTTTGAAACCATAAGTGACGTGGGGAAGATACTTTGAGCGTATCATTTCCTAAATGTGCTTAGAGTTATGATTTTGGAGCGAGTTGACAGCCCAATAAATTCTATGGGTGCATGCGAGGAAGTACTTTGGGGTCTTAGCTTTATGAGAAATCTACGAGATTGGTAGTTGTGGGAGTTCCAAATATTGTGGAGTTATCATACAAGCTCTCATCAGGGATTCATGGAGATGAGTTATTTATATGTGGTCTTTACGCTCTTCTTTTTCCAAACAATCTTTAATTATCTTTCTATACTTATTTTCCTTTTCTTCTTTATTCTTAGAATTTAGAGAACGAACAAGTTTGGTATTGTATTTTCTTTCTTTAGGTGGCTTAATTATGTCTTGCCTTTTCTTATCCTACATTGGGTGATATATGCTGCTTAACAGGTCATCTACAATGAATGTCAAAAACTCTTAATATTTTTCTTCTCTTAAGGGTTGGGTTTAAATAAGCATTTGTTAGTTAGAAATGTGATGTAGCAGGACAAGAGTATGCATTTAGCTTTTTAACCTATCAGACTATTGCAAATCACTCGAAGATCCATGTGAAGCTTTAAGGCTGATTAGCTCTCCCTCTTAGTTTGGGTATATAAGCTGTAGGTTTGCTTTCATATTTGTCATTGGCCAAGCTCCTGGCATATATAGTTTGCTTTGACCTAACAAAACCCTATGGTTCCTTGGGCTACTCACATCGAATCTATAAGCATGTGTACCGTATGCACTTGTGCTGTGTCTTATATAACACTTTCTTTTTGGTGTGTAATTTGCCTAAAATGGCATATGTATCCCTTTTCTGGATGCTTGCCAATTCAGAAGTTTCCCCGTCCTTCTCTTTGACTTGCCTTCAATAGCCCGTCCTCTATCTTAGGCGTAACATTACTCCCTTCTTCGAGATATAACATCCTCGCTGAGGTTTGCCCACCATCGTAATGTGGAAGTCGATTTGATACTATGTTTTGTTTCAGCCCAAAAACATGGCATGTATCATTTGCTTTGGCCAAATATACTTTACTGATATGTCCCTTGGGCTGCATGACATTGAGTCCAACAGCATGTATGTCATTTAGCTTGTGTTCCGTCTTGTGCAACACTAAGTTTTCCTCTTTCTTTGTGATGTGGAATTCTCCTAAGGTGTCAAATGTGTTTTCTTTTTTTTTTTCCTTTTTTTGAAGCTTACCAGCGTAGAAAACAATTTTTTTGTCCAGTTTTCTCCTTGACCCACCCTTTCTCATTCCCCGCCTTCTACCATTAACGTCACAAATGTCCTGTTTAGGGAATTATCGTTTTAAGTGAGGGTTACCCCACCATCGTATCACAGAAATCTTGTCTATGGCACCATATTTTTCACAACTCAAGGCCATGATCCATATTGTTTGCTTTAGCCTAAAAAAACTTTATGGATTTTTTCATTGGGCTACACCAACATTGAGTCAAAAGCACGCATCCATGCGAACTTGTGCTCTATATTATATAGCTTTCACTTTCCTTTTGCATTGTGGGATTTGCCTTAGGAGTCATATATTCCCTTTCTCCAGATTGCAAAAGCTTGCTAACCTAGAAGCCTGTTAGTCTGCTTCCTCAACCCACCCTACTGAGCCTGCCGTCGTGGGCCTTAACTTCACTGAGATTTCATATAATTGTACTGCAGAAGTCCGTCTTTGATACCATATATATCACAACCTAATTTCATAACATGTATTGTTCGCTTTGACTCAACGTACTTCACGGATTTGTCCCTTTGGCTATGCCATATCTAGTCCATAGTCGCCTGCACCATGTGAACTTTTGTTTTATCTTAGATAACACTTCACTTTCCTATCCATTTCTGTTGTGGGATTTGCCTAAGTTATCATATGCACTCCGTTAGAATCTTGCCATCCTAGGAACCAATACCTGTGCTTTTTTTTTTTTTTTTGATAAGGTAAATAATTTATTAACAATTGTTGAAATTCCGATAGCCTTACTAGCACACATACCCAGAAATGTCGCTGATGCGCTGGAACAAAACCAAACTCCAATATATCCAAAAGAAGTCTGAGAATGAATAACATTGCCGTATTGTTCTTCCTTCTCATTTTGTTCCACCCTTTTCTTGAAGAACCGTTGATCCAGAGGAAAGAAAGATTCTCTGGACCACCTTGGTCCTTCTAGTATTCTTCGTCTTTGTCCACGTCTGGAAATTGAGAACAAGCCGATCATTCCTGAAGGAAAGATGCTTTACCACTAGCTATAGCCTTTAGTATATTCTCTGCTGATCTAGCCACTAGTTCTGGCTGCTCGATTGGTTGGTCAAATCGCACACCAAGGCAGGTCCCAAAAATGTCCTATGCCTTTCTGCATTTTTTTGCTAGATACAATATATCAACTTGTCACGACCCAACCTATGGGCCGTGACTAGTACCCGATTGGGGCACTCAGACACAACCGCTAAGCCAGAATTTAATTATAATAACTCATTTACAGAAATTTCGGCAGAGTTTCCTCTGTTTTACTGACTACCCACCTGCATACAAAAACATCCCTGCATACAGAAACATCCCAGCATACAATACAAACATATATATATATATATATATATATATACATGCGGGCCGACAAGGACACTGCTGCGGTTAAACCGCCCAACACACATAACATACATATAGAATCATACAAACTACCAGAATCCCATACACACAAGTGTCCATAGACCTCTATACAAACCAACGGAATCAAAAGACGGGACAGGGCCCCGTCGTACCCTCAAATGAACATAATACAAAAATTAAGAAGTAGCGTATATACCAAATAGTTGCTCCGAAGCAAGGGAGCTCTTCAAAAGGTAGACAGGTATTCTAAGCTGGCGGCCCGCTACTCTGTGCGTCCGTACCTGCGGGCATGAAACGCAGCCCCCGAAGAAAGGGGGTCAGTACGAGATACGTAATGGATCTCTCTCCTGTACATCTGCACCTGCGGGCAGGAAACGCCAGCCCCCGAAGAAAGGGGGTCAGTACGAGATACGTACCGAATATGTAAAGTAGATCCCTGTACTCACAAATCCTATAGTAAATGTGGCATGAAGCCACCAAACCAAGGGCCCAATCTCACCATATCACCAAACTAAACGGAGTCGACCCTTGGGCCGAGCCAACCCCGTTGTACCCAGCCAACATCGGAATATATATATAGTATATTACGCACGACTACAACCGGCCCGGCTAAGGCAAAGGTTCTGAAATTTGGCCAGAAAAATGTAAGGCCAGTTCATGAGCCAAGGCTGGCCGAGAAAAGGGTTAGCAAAATGAGTGTGTGAGTCGAGTGAAGGATTCATGCATGAATAGAGTCGTGAGAAGTCATATGCACATATTCATTATCAAAATTCCCAAAAGAGTAGTAACCTATTCATGTTCGAAAATTACATATTATTATTATTTGTCTTAAATTCTTTTAGAAGAATCAAATTTCCAGAAAGAGATCTTACAAACTATCACAAACGCTGTAAAATAGCCTTTTAAGGCAATTCGGGCTTTATGTCATAATTACGGATGTTTATCTTATTCATAGTGTTAGGAACATATATTATTTCAAACTTAAGGATAAATACGGATTTCATTCATAGTATTAGGAACATGCATTATTTCAAACTTATCAAACTTTACATTCTTTCATAACTTACAATCTTTAAGTTCATATGAGTCAAGATAGGACTAATTTCTTTCAAAGATCTCAAGAAGGAACAAAGGACCTAGTTAAGCCCAAAGTGAAAAAGGAAGGAAACCTTTCAACTTACAACACTAGTAATTATAACTAAGTCATGCCGTAGAATCAAAATGCTTTACATACCTTTCTTTTTTTGTCAAACTATCCCAAACGTTAAGCCAATCCGACTTATTCTTCCGGACGTCCAATATCTACAACAATCACAATAACGTTCACGATTAGTTAAAATCCTTTACGGGCCTTAAATCCCAAGTTGGCCCTAATTTTATAAAAATTTCGCCAGCACCTCCCCTAAAACTAGACCACCCCGAGAATCCATCTCGGCTCCAATTCATCATCAACCATAACCACAACAATCCATTAACCAACAATAAGCCTTTCCAAGGCCATAACTTTACTAAATTCACTAACGAACTTCATTTTTATCACAAATGCAAAACTTGGCAGCGTACAATTCATATACATATTTACCATATTCAAGCTCACCTATATATTCCAAGAACCATATTACATCACTCAAACATCTAACGTAAACTCCCAATGTTAAAACATAACATTTATCTACCTACAAGGATACCAATTTGACCAACTCCTTATATATATATATATATATATATATATATATATATATATATACAAACAATTTTCAATACTTCTATTACCCCACAAGGATCATTTTGATGCCATCTAAACACAATTCCATAGTTTCGAGACAATATAACGCTATTTACATACATACTCTAATTTCGACCCTTAACCCCAAAGTTCATAGTTCACAATAACAAGCTATACTTTCAAGGTTACCTTTCAATTTAATACACTCCAACCTATATACAAGTTTTAAATTTAGCTAAAACAAGAGCAAAATCAACATACCTTATAAACCCCTTTGTTAGACCCCTAAGTTTGGACTTAAGCGCAGGGGTGAAGGCAGTGTCAAGTGCTTGAGTGTTGGCAAGCAACTTGACAAGAAACATGGTCGAGACGGCATGCGCGATGCAAGCGCAGGGGCGAGATGACATGGGCAAGCTTATGATGGAGACGAACGTAGTTGCGGGGTACCATTGGATGCAATATATGGGATTGTATGACTATGGCGGGGTGTGCAGCCAAGTCGAGGGCTTGAGTGTTGGCAAGCAGCTTGACAAGTCTTATGGGCGAGACGACCTGCGCGAGACAGGCACATGGCGAGACGGCATGCGCGATATAAACGCATAAGCGAGACGGCATGGGCAAGGCGTATGGGCGAGACGACATAGGCAAAGGCACATGAACAGGACTGGGGCATGGCACAAAAAGGGCATGCGTGCAGGCCAGAAAGGCGCATGGCACCAAACGGGCATGCGTGAGAAAAGACTGGCGCATGTCACAAAAAGGGCATGCGTGTAGGCCAGAAAGGCGCATGGCACCAAACGGGCATGCGTGAGAAAAGACTGGCGCAGGGCATCGGTAAACATGCGTGCAGGCATGGGTGGGCTGGAGCCAAGGCAGATGACATGAGTGTTGGCATGGCATTGGCATGAAAATAAGCAAGACATGCGCGAGATAGGCGTATGGGCGAGGCAAACGCACGGGCAAGGCATGCGCGAGATAGGCACATGAGCGAGGCAGGCAGCATTGGCATGATGGCGCGATGTTGGCAAGGCATTGGGACGAAGATGGGCGGAAGATGTTTGAAGTGTTGGGCGACGCTATAAGGCACGCGCACGCACGGACTTGCGCGGGCATGCACGCAGGCAGACAGGCGCAGGCATGCGCGCAGATGGACACGCGCGGGCAGGCGTGAAGACGGGATGCGCAGGCGCATGCGCGAGACAGGCTGCATAGGCATGTGCGCAGACTGACAGGCGTGGCGTGCAGACCGACAGGCGACAGACATATTCCCCATGTTCCCAATGTAAGCGGCTGGCTCAATGCCAAGCACGCCCCTTTCCCTTGTAACTGCCTTAGGCAGATTTTTGTATAAATAGGCAAGGATTTGGCTAAGGCAAAGGTTCTGAAATTTGGCCAGAAAAATGTAAGGCCAGTTCATGAGCCAAGGCTGGCCGAGAAAAGGGTTAGCAAAATGAGTGTGTGAGTCGAGTGAAGGATTCATGCATTGAGGGCTGGGCAGACTAGGCAGAAATGTGGGTTCGGTCTAGGAGTCGGTCTAGAGATTGAGTTGAAGACTCAATCTTGAAATTAGCAAAGTCATTCGGTCTAGAGTTAGATTGAGTGGTCGGAAACTGTAAATACTCTTGAGAAGAGTTTGCTCCAGATTGTGGAGTCCTTTTGTATTATTCGTGTAGGAGATAATAAAAAGGTTGGGCTTGTTCCTGTAAACTGTGTGCATTCATTGTTTGAGTTTGCTTCTTCCATTGTTTGATTCCGCAAGTGTTGTTGAAACCACGCAAGCTAAAAGGTGTGTTTGGCACGAGAGAATAATCTAATTGTCAAACTGGTTGGCGTACTTTCTAAGTGTGGGAAAAGTGCGTTGACAAGGCTGAAGTTGGCGTGCAGGTTGACTGCCGTGCAGTGGTGAGGCGCGAAAGAAAGTTCGAAAAATCACCCTTGTAACACCCTTTAAGGAATTCAAATTGCCCAATTCACAAAACGAAGTTCTTAGGAATTCAAGTCTTGGGATATACACTTTGGTCCCCAAACTTTTCCTACGTGAACCAATTGAGGACACATGATTCCTAACCCCCAAGTTTTAAAAATTCCACTTGAGTTCTCAAACTTTTCAAAAGTACACTTACGTCTCGAATTTTTCAAAAATTGCAACATTGGTCCCGAATTCCATAATGGTTCCAATACACCACAATACGGGTTCTAACACAACTCCCAGATCATATTTTTGACTTTGTACCTGTGATCTTAAGTGAGTGTAGACCATGCCACCACATCTCTTTAGGATTTCGTTCATACTATCTTTAAGTTCATTTGAAGTTCTCAGTATTTTCACGATTCTAATTTAGTGAAGAAGCAAACCAGATTTTTCGTAGTTAGATTTCTAAAGAGAAGGAAGAGGAAGTTGTTCTAAAAAGCTGGTCATAATGGGTTGGTCCTGGAAAGGAACAGTGTTACATTACATGTGCTCTATTTTGCATGTTATCAATAAGATTAGGGTCAGTCATCCAGCATTGTTATCCTTTTTTACTTACCCATTTTAGCATGATGCATACGATAAGTTCAATTATTGACACAAATATTAGAGTTTTAGTTCTCTAACACATTTAAGAT
>DF361080.1:9995-20057 GCA_000787875.1 Solanum virginianum | reverse complement strand
GCCTCTTTGCCTTCGAAGTTTAATTCTAGCGTTATTCAATCATTCTTGAATGAACTCAACCCAGACAATGTCAGGTTAGCTTGCTCTATATATAATACAATTTCCAAGTATTGCCCAGTTTTTGGTGGGAAATCTGCAAGTATAAAGTATTTAAAGACCTCAATGAGATTTTTTTCTGAACAGAATCTTCTGGGTGTCCTCAAAGTTTGAGGGTAGTACTAGCATGTCTGAGCCATGGTATGGAACTGCATATTCTATGGAGAAAGTTAGTGTTGCCACTATCAAGGTTTGATGGCGGCACTCTTTCATTAAATTAGTACTCATTTGTTATGTTCTAATTGCAGAGACCAAAATAATCCCCTTTTTAACGTTTCCTGACATAACAATTACATTTGCAGCACTGGATGGAGCATGCTCCCAGTGAAGAGCTTCATCTCCCTGCTCCCAACGTGTTCATACCAACTGATTTATCACTTAAGCCTGTCTTCGAGAAGGTCCTAATGTTGAACTTATCTATTACTCGTCTTGTTCCATCTTATATGAAACTATTTCCTTTTGAGTTTCTTCCGCAAAGAATGATACCTTTTTATGTTTGGAAACTCTCTAATTTTGAACTTACCATTTTGCTCCTAATGGCATTTTGTTTAGCTATAGAAATGTCATGGCATAGTACAACCGTTTTAAATTCTAATTACACTTTTGGTAGGTGCCAAAAGAGTCTTTTAGTTGTCCATACGGCGGACATTCTCCAGAAGCTGAGGTTCTTACCGAGATATTTACACGTCTATTGATGGATTACTTGAATGAATACGGTATGTCTGCAACATATTGACTAGTTATGCATTGCTGGGCAACTGTTATAGAATTACTTTGGACTTCTTCATGTAAATATATTATTATTCATGAACTTCTTCACACTGTCAATATATTTTTTGCAATGTGATTTTTTGCCTCTTTTTTTTTTTCTCTCTCCATAAGATATAAAACTTCTATCACTAAAATATATCTCTTCCTTTGCATCTTTCAGCTTATAATGCACAAGTTGCTGGTCTTCATTATGATATAAGCAAAACGAACAGTGGTTTTCAGGTGACCATCTTGTTTCCTATCTCTATCTTTACAAACTTTTGAAGAGATTTATTTATTTGTGGGCGTGTAACCTTTTTCTTTTTCTTTTTTCAAGTTTAGTTCTTCCATGCACTATGAAATACTCGCTACATCCATTAAACCCATACTTACTTAATGAAATAGTCGCTACATCCATTAAATCAGAGTATTAGTATCTGGGCACCGTGTTTCTTTAAGGTTTTAGCTTTAAAGTGCTGATAAGTCATATGGTAGAGGAGTTAATCCCAGATCCAACATTGAAGGACTTTAGGTTCTTGTCTGTACTGAATACTAAGTCCTATTGTTAACAATGTTAGGCTTCTTTTAACTTTGCTCAAAGCTATTTAATCTTTTGATGCCATTAAAGGATGAACTAGCTGCTTCATCCTATATTCTTGAAGTGAACTGATATTGCTATTCCAATGGCTGTTAAGTTTCTTGCACCTGCTGCTTACCTGAATATGACTATTCATTTTTCCTTCATTTATCCTCCTGTTCTTCGTCTTTTTTCTGCAGTTGACATTGTTTGGATATAACGACAAGTTAAGAGTCTTACTGGAAGCAGTTGTTGAAAAAATTGCGAAATTTGAAGTAAAACCAGACAGATTCTCTGTGATCAAGGTGAACATCAGCAATTTTTTTATGCTTATTCACATATCAACTCTTTAGGCTCTCCAAGAATGCATCATACCCTACACGGGGCAAAAAGGTTACTCTCTGACAATTGGGTTTAAAATAATGGATCCTATTATGCCATAGTCTTGGATAAAATATCTAGGAGTCATTTTTTTCAACAAAGCTTTTAAAGTTCACAGATAAAATATCTGAACCAATTTCTCAAGCAATCAATAGTGAAGTTCTTCATTTCAAGTCCCCAATTTCACTTAATTTTTTTCCTTTTGGCAAACCACTGTTAAGAGTTGCAGTCAGGCATTTATCGCACCATTTGGTGTTTTGAAGAGCAAGTTTGTTGTCAAATCTATTGGTTTATTTGCATCTATCTGTTCTGCTGTTAGGTACTATTGTGTGCATCAAAACATGTCTACCAGCTACCTCTAGTTTAGTTTGCAGTTGTCTTCATTGTATCGTCTTCTTAATAATGATTCATGATTATTTATTCTTGGTGTGTCATACTGAAGTTCTTCAGTCACCTCATACAAGAATGAGTCACTTTTTTCCTGTTGCTTAATATGTTCTTATGAGGTTACAAAGGAATAATACCTGTAAGTAGTGGAGTTCTACTGTGTGGACTTGTAAATTTCCTTGTTCCCTGTATGCTCTAATGCATGCACACACCTATACATGTACAATTCTAGCATAATTTAATTAAAGTCTGATTGTCAAGATTGAGCCTGTAGGAGTAAGAATTCAGCTGCATAATTGAAAAGAGTTCCTTAAGATAAGGAGTCTCATTAAATATTTGAATCCCATCCCTTATGGTATTCTCCTTTTATCTTTAGTACCTCTCTGTCTCAGAACTGTTGATGTACTTTTGACCTGGTAAGTTTGAATAAATTATTATATTGAAGTTGCTAGATAATTGTTCAGAAATGTTGATGTAGTTTTGACCTGGTAAGTTTGAATAAATTATTATATTGAAGTTGTTAGACAATTGTTCGAAATAATAGTTATCAAAAGGTTGAGCAATTAGTAAAAGAGATGCCACCTCAATCTTGAAATAATATAAATATATTTATTTTAATAAAAAGAGACAATTTTACTATTTTTTGGTCTAGTTCAGTTTTTCCTGGTTGAACCAAAAAAGTGAAATAGCTCATCTTTATTGGGATTGAAGGAGCAATGTACAATAATCTCTAGGTAACTCCATTATTTCCTTCTTTTGCTCCTTCAGTTTTCCTAACGATTTTGTCATTCAGTGTAATTCAAACGAAATAAATAGGATATTATACAAGTTCCTTTTATTTTCCTAAAGATTTTGTCATTCAGTGTAATTCAAACGAAATAAATAGGATATTATACAAGTTCCTTTTTTTGTTTATTTTGGGTCCTTTTTGTTTGCATTTACTCTTGGTTATCTGGATGTGAGAAGTTTGTGTCACCAGTACGTGCAATTTGATTTTCTGTTAAGATGTTGGCCAACCTTTTTAGATTTTTTATGTTTAGTAGCCCATTGTTTACTCATGAATTTTGTCTTTATTTCCTCCTCTTTAATCTCTTTCTATTTTCTAATCAATAACCTAACCACCACTCTTTTATTCTTGTTGATCTCCTTTTGTTAATAGGAACTGGTGACAAAGCAATATCAGAATTTCAAGTACCAACAGCCATATCAGCAGGTTATGTATTACTGCTCATTACTGCTAAAAGTCAACACATGGCCTTGGAATGAAGAACTTGAAGTTCTTCCGCATCTTAAAGTTGATGATCTGGTTAAGTTCTATCCACTTTTGCTGGCAAGGTCCTTTATGGAGTGCTACGTAGCAGGTAACTTTTCTCAACGGCCGTTTAATTTTTTTTCATTTTACATCTGTTAACTTGTGAAATTCACTGCCTCAGGAAATATTGAACAAGCTGAAGCGGAGTCCATGATACATCTTATTGAGGATATGTTCTTCAATGGTCCGCAGCCAATATCGAAGCCTCTATTTGCATCTCAGCATCTGACAAACAGAGTGGTTAATCTTGAAAGAGGTGTAAATTATATCTATGCTGCAGAGGGCCTAAATCCAAAGGATGAAAATTCAGCTCTCGTTCATTATATTCAGGTAAATCTTAAGTTGATGGAATGTGCATGGAATTGACAGCAAATTCCTCTGTCCTACTCTCTTGTTTTTCCCTTGTATTTAGCACCACAAGAACTTGTAGAGTGCTTTATTTTATATGGATTTTGTCATACTTAATTTGCTGTATGGTTCTGCTTTGTCATATCGCAATTCCTGTTGCTTCCTCCTTGCCACTTCTGATAAGGTAAATAATTTCATCAATCTGGAAATTTCTCTTACAAAAGGAAGTGGTGTACCAAAAAGTGAAGACTACACAAAAACATGGTTCTTAAGAAAGCACACGTAAAGTTCTATACAGACGGGAACCTCATGGATGAACGAAAAGGAGAGCAGAAACAAGAGGTTGTTCCTCATATCCACTGTCCTTGTGGACAGAGAGGAACAAAAGATGATTTGATGGAACTCCAACTGTCACATCCCAACCCTTAAAGTAAGATGTTTGATTACTCTTTTTGGTTGGATTAAAAAACCAGATCTGTTTGATGGACTTCTCAACTTGCCAAGAACTACGATCCTCTTCTATAGAGTATCCATATTACCTTTTATCTCTGAAATAGTTGCTCTTCTAGATTCTTGTAATTTTTCCACATTCTTGAATATTAATCTCCATTGAGGGGCCATTCCATTTTGCAACTTGTAGGTCTCGTTGATTTTGAAGATCTGCTTCCTTGCTATCATATCATGTTCCTTGATTCTTAGTTCCTTCCAAAAAAAAATTCCTTCATGCAGAATCATTCTAAGGTTACCTTATAAGTCAATCTTGTGAGAATAATCTGCCTGTCATGATGACAATTTTTCTTGATAGCCTTTTGAATTTGATCATGAACTTCTAATCCAATAGTGTCTAATCCTGTGAATGGCTTGAATTTCTTGTTTTAAGGCTTAGCGCTTTTTCCATGACCTGTAAATTCAATTTGCGCTGCTGTCACAATTGGTGAGAGTCCTGGATCTTCTAGTTCTATGACTCAACAATATCTTAATTTTTAATGATCATATTTATCTGTAGCATGTGGCTTTTTTCCTTTCAAGAAGATCTTTCTTTCTGTATCTGATCAATTGTCAATGATATTGATGAAACAGATTGACGCGCTAAAGAAACTGACTCAATCGGAGTATGTGACTGTTTCAGAGCTTAATTATTGGTCCTGTAGGATTTTGTTTTTCATTCATTGGAATGAGAACCGTGACTGCACATAAGCCAGTAATGATTTTACCAATTGATCTACAAGATCTTTTGACATATTATTATTCTTTTCTAAATGGAAAAGAAGCCTGGTGTAATGCATTTGTAATGAATTATGTCATCAATCTTTTCCTGGTTCGTTGCTTTACAAACACATTTGCTTGAGTTTCCAGGTGCATCAGGACGATTTTATGCTGAATGTCAAACTTCAGGTTTTTGCTCTCATAGCAAAGCAGCCAGCTTTCCACCAGCTTAGATCAGTTGAGCAACTTGGTTATATCACTGTGCTCATGCAGAGGTGTGTAGTGTTTCTTTTACTGAACACTGTTCAGCAAGTTGTTGGCTGTTCATCCTTAAGTTTTGTTTTCTCATAAAGTTAACTAATATTTTATTTTTAGGAGTGACTCTGGTGTTCATGGGCTGCAGTTTATCGTTCAGTCAACTGCAAGGGTAGGGATATTTTTTATTATAGATACCGTGGAAGGAAATGAGATTGGGAAGGATGATGACCAATTTACTAATTGAGTTTGGCAGGATCCTAAATACATTGACTCAAAAGTGGAGTTATTTCTGAAGATGTTTGAGAGCAAACTTTATGAGATGACTAGTGATGAATTCAAGGTGAGCTTAGTAACACTTCTGCCTCTTTTTCTAGGGATGAAAAGAACCTTTTGTAGCAATTGAATCATTCTCAGTATTTTCAGGAAGGTTCAGTAAGTTTGTGGTTTAATATTCCTTATCCACGAATTTAACAGCTTCATTTTTATCATGCCATAATAGATTTGTTATTATATACTTCTGATAACTCAAATTATTATTGCACCTGGAGGGTGTGATCTGTTGGTCAATGAAGTGGTTGAGAACCCTGAAGTCTGAAGTCCAAACCTCAGCGGAGGCAGAACAAACACTAGGTGATTCTTCCCATCTGTCCTAGGCTTGATGGATGGTGTTACCTTGTACTTGTTTCTGGTGGGAGGTGACATGTATCCCAAGTGTGAGAAAGCTAGCCTGGACTACACGGTCATCCGAAAAAAAAAAAACCCTCAAATCGTTATCATTGGTGGAAGGGGAAAACAACCATTGACATATCACAAAGTTGGTATAACCATACTATGTGGATTTTCATCACCCCCTTCAAAAACCTGCATGATGGTTCCGATTTGAGTGAGAGCCCAAACGGGTGAGGCAAGAAGATCTTGATCGAAGGCTCCACTGTGCTGAATAGTGAGAAAGAATGAAATTCGATCAAATCAATCGAGAATATCATCCTCTTGTTAGGTGGGCCAACTGACCTACCAAGTTGGGCTGGGCGTCCATGTCATAGAAGCTCTTTAATTAAAGCATTCCAGATTGTATTGCTAGCTAAATAGGATAGGTTATAGGTTTTGTCAAATTTTTCGCATCTGCAATATATGCTGGTTTACTGTTATCTGTATTATACTTTGATAACTTTCCAATATAGCTTTCTTGTCCCTAACTTTTATCCGTTTATGACACAGAATAATGTGAATGCCCTGATTGATATGAAGCTTGAGAAACACAAGAATTTACGGGAGGAATCTCAATTTTACTGGAGGGAGATCTCGGATGGGACCCTCAAGTTTGATAGAAGAGACCATGAGGTATGAAAATTGTTACACTCGTGTCAAGAAGCACTTCCATTTCATGTGCATTTTTCAGTGTTAACGTCTCTATTTCTTGTGTTCTTTTTTTGCGCAAAGTGAAACTGAACTGCTGTGATAGGAATTGGTCAAATATATGATATCACCCTTCTATGTAGAGTTCCTATGTAGGGTCTAAACTTTTTGACCATATAATAACAACATACCCAGAGTAATCCGATAAATGGGGTTTGGGGAGGGTACAGTAAATGCAGATCTTACCCCTGCCTTGGGAGGCGGAAAGGTGGTTTCCGATAGACCCTCGGCTCAAGGAAAAGCATATCAAATCAGATCGATATGTATTAGTGCAATTTTTATTTCAGTAGAATCTATTTCTTTTTCTAATTCTATAAATGTATGCATTTTGAGTCCTCACTGTTGACTGTAGTTAGGGGCTCATGTAGAAAACGCACAATTCATTCCGTTCATTCATGTCATTTACAGTAATTGAAGTATGGATCAGTCTCTGGCTTGTGTCCTTTCAACAGCCTGTCTTACCGTATCTAATCAATTGTCAATGATATTGATGAAACAGATTGACGCGCTAAAGAAACTGACTCAAAAGGAGCTGACTGATTTCTTCGATGAATATATAAAGGCTGGTGTCCCTCGGAAGAAGGCCTTAAGTGTCAGAGTCTATGGAAGCTCACATACTTCTGAATTCCAAGCACATAAGAATGAGCAGATGGAACCAAATGCAGTACAGATAGAAGAAATATTTAGCTTTAGACGATCTCGACCTCTTTATAGTTCATTCAAAGGAGGCATTGGTCATGTGAGATTGTAAAAAGTCAAGCATAGCATCCCGAGAAGCCTCCTGACACAGCTGATATGTTGCATTAGCGAGTCCATTACAGAAGCAGTTGATTTGCAAAATACCTCTTTCGTATTCAGTTGTGTCAATCGATTAGTTGTTCGAGGGCTCGTGGCAGGCATCTGAGTTGAATTGCTCAACTGATTTATTGATGGACTGCTTAGAGATTTGGATGAATGTACTCTGTAACATTAATTTCTATTTTGATTGCTGAATATAATTGATCAGAAGACAAATAAGTGAACATGAATGAAACCTGAAAAGGAAATTATTCATTCATGGTTTTGATGGGATGAATAAACTACATAATACTTTATCATGTGATCTCTAATTATTTATTCAAACTTCAGTTGATAGAACTATCCGGTATTTGTGTTAGTGGGAGATAGTAGTTACCTTCGCAAAATTAGTCAGAGTGAGCAAATTGGTTTGAGCATTATGATTATTAAAAATGATGATGTTTACTTTGAGAAGACAATTTGAATCATTTTCAAGTGATCTATTGAATTTAGATTAAAAAAAGTATGACAAATGATAATCGTATTAAGAGTAATATATGTAATAAAAAAATGTTCTTTTCGTCCTATTTTATATGACATTTTTTTCTTTTTAGTCCGTCTTAAAAAGAATGTCACCTTATTTGAATTAGAAATAATTTAAGTTAAAATTTCACTTTTACATTTAATGAAATTATTTTCAACAAATAAATTATTTATGGATAATTTTAGATTACAAATTTTAAAAGTCTTTCGCTTTTTCGTTTGACCGTTGTCGTTCAAGCACGGTTTTGAAAATGAACGAAGCAAAAGTTTGCAACTTCTCATAATATAATTTTTCAAGAATTAACATAAATAGTTATCAACCAACTGATTAAACTCAGAATAGCTCGCTATATAATATATATATGTATATCGGTTAGAAAAAGTAACCAATAAATCTGCAAACTATCCTTGCAGGTTGGGCAACAAGCTTATCGGCTGGAGAGTCAGGCGGCGGTTTACATTCACCTCCTGCGACAAGCTGGTGCCTTCAGGAAATGCAGCTGTCGAATTAATAGAAGGGAAACAGGCATTGCACAGATCATACGTACAATCCCAAAACAATTCTACAACCTGACTTTCACCATTGGTGATGCAAACAATGACAGTTCAAGCATTCGCTGGCAAGGCCAGTACTCAAGTTTCATTTGAATCAAACGGAAGGGGATGGTACAAGAAGGCAAGCCTCAAGTTCCAAGCAGAGAAAACTAGGACAATGATAGCTTTCTATAATCCATTCTATCACACGAAGATACATGACTTCGGTCACATGTGTGGACCTGTCATCGATGATGTTAGTCTCGTTCATGTCCATAAATAAGCAGACAGAAGTGATCATACTCGGAAAAAGGTCAATTCAAGACAAGTTCTTTACCATTATTTTCATGTTTTTATTTTTAAGTTGTCCAGTCCGAAACAAGACTGATATATCCAATAAAAGTAGTAAAATCCCCTCATTATTTCCTTGTAGAAGTCACAAAGTGCCTAATATGTATTTTCTTGGTTCCATATATGATGATATGAAATGAGCTTTAATGAAAAAGCGGAAGCAGTGAAACCAAACAACAATAACAACATACCCAGCATAATCGTGGATGATGTGCGTGGATCTTACCTCTATCTTTCTGAGGTAGAAAGGTTGTTTTCAATATACTCTCGACTCAAATGAAGTATAAATAGAGCAGGATAGAAAGGAAAATAACGACCACAAAAAGCAAGACGCCCAGTGGTTTGCGGCATGAAATGTTACATCAGAAATATAACTTATTTTACCATAAAACAAAGTAGCACAATCAAGACTGAAACAAGCAGAAACTGGAAAACACAGAGAAAATGAAACGTGATATAACCAAGGCATGAAAGAAGCAAATCTCAAGATCAGTCAGTTGTCGATCCGAAACACCTTCAGGTTCTGGAGGAAACTCATCCCCTCGGGCAGGGAAAATGATTTATGGCACTTGGAAATTTCAAGTTATTTCAAGTGCAGTAAGATTTTCCAGCCACTTTGGCAATGCTGCAAAATTCAGGCATCTTTCCACCTTCAGGTATTGTAGAGTAGCACTAGCACCTTCAAGCCATCGGGGCAAAGTAACTAACTGCGGTAGACCAGCAAGCATCAGCATCTGAAGGCTCGCGAGGCAGTGAACATATTTCGACTCCAATTCAGGTAAGCCTCCGATAACCAATGACCGGATCATCCTAAGTCCTTCAATATCTTGCCACTCCAACAACGTAAGCTCTTCACAGTCGACAATCAACAGGTTCTCTAAGGCAGTAAGGTGCTTCATAGCACTTGGCAAAAAGGTCAGTCTTGGGCAGCCGATGATTGCCAATGTGCGAACGCTAGTCAGATGTTGCAGACCTTCAGACAAAGATACGAGATTGTTGCAGCTATGGATGTACAATGAGCGAAGAGATGATAAGCAGCCAATTGCTTTATCCGGAAAATATGCTTGCTTGGTGGTTATATGCAAGTGCCTTAGGCTGATCAGATTTCCAATATCTTTAGGCAGCC
>DF361081.1:41232-57412 GCA_000787875.1 Solanum virginianum | reverse complement strand
GGGACAAAAGGTTTTTGGGGGGGGGGGGGGCAGACAGTGGAGATCAAAAGCTTACTTACAGATTTGAGGGCATAGAACAAGAACTGACATGTCATGTAATTGCAGAATGTGATAGAGTGGAAAGGAGGGGAATTTGGTGGGAATTGGCAGCCATTAGAAGCCTTTTTGGGGGACCATGGGTGGTATGTGGTGACTTCAATATCACTAGATACCCAGAGGAGAGAACCAACTGCTGAAGAATCAATGGTGCAGTGACGAAATTTTCAGAATAGATCAACGTCATAGAGCTTATGCACCCTCCTATATATGGAGGGTCTTACATTTGGAAGAGTGAAAATCACTTAAGTGCTTCTAGAATAGATAAATCCCTCCACTCTTCATAGTAGAAGGAACAGTACCTATACATCAAGCAATCATTGATGCCAAAATTGGGATTGGAGATAAAGATTTCAAGAAGCCATACTTTTAAATTTGAAAAATGGTTGTTTGGAGTGGAGGGTTTTCAAAGATAGGGTAAAAGAGTGGTGGGACTCTTTCAATGTAACAGGAAACCCATCATTCATCCCGACTACCAAACTAAGATTCTTGAATGGGAAATTAGAAGAATGGGGGAAGGAAAACTGGAACTACTGGAGGCAAAAGAGGGAGGACATCTTGAACCAAATTGCTGGATTAGAAAATGTCATGGAGCAAAGAGTGCTCATGGATGATGAGCTACTACAGAAAGTTCATATGGCAATGGAGTTTTGAGGAGGTGATCAAGAATGAGATAGCATGGAGATAGAGGTCTAGAATCCAATGGTTGAAAAGTGGAGATAAGAACACCAAATACTTCCATAGAATGGCCACAACACATAAGAGATGTAACACAATTGACAAAATTGAAAAAGAAGGGACACATTCACTGATCCAGAAGCTATCAAGATGAAAATACAAGACTACTATCAGAATCTCTACAGAGAGATAGAGACATGGAGACCTAATTTAAACCTAGAGTACTTCACAAGCATTAGCTTGGAGGAGCAAATCTGGATGCAGAGGAAATTTGAGAAGGAAGAAGTCTTACAGGGCATCAAGCTCTGTGTTAGTGACAAGGCACCAGGACCTGATGGTGTCCCAATGAGCTTCTATAAAGAATTTTGGAGTGTCTTGAAAGAAAACATCTTGAATGCTATGAAACACTTCCATGAGTTCCATGTTTATTGAAAAAAGGTATGAATGCCACTTATGTGGCACTTATTCCAAAGAAAAATGGGGACTTCAGACCAAATAAGTCCAATCAGTTGGATGTACAAAATGATAGATAAAGTGCTATAGCTGAAAGGCTCAAGCAGGTGAACAAACACCAGGTGACATTTATTAAGGGCAGACAAATCATAGATGCTGCCTTAATAGCCAGTAAATGTGTGGACACAAGATTAAGAGGAAACGAAGCAGGAATCATGTGCAAATTTGATTCGGAAAAAGCATATGACCATGTAAATTGGGGGTTTCTTCTGAACATCCCAAGACAGACAGGGTTTGGAGATATATGGTTATAATGGATAGTTTTTTTTTGTATTAAAACTGTCAGGTTCTCTATTCTGGTGAATGGGGAGCCTGTGAGTTTTTTCCATCTAAAAGGGGCTTGAGGCAAGGTGATCCCCTCTTCCTTTTCCTATTCATACTGTCAATGGTCATGGAGGGGCTGATTAGCATGCTTAGGGTGGTGTGAGTATGGAGATTTGCCAGCTGTTGTATGGTGATGACACTGTAATCTTTTGAGGGGCAAGAGAAGATCAGATCAAATATATCAAAGAGATACTTGTGATCCTGGAAGCTATCTCTAGTCTGAGGGTCAATTGGAGGAAAAGCAGTTTATTCTCTATCAAGGAAGTAGCTCCGACTAGTGAACATCCTAAGTCGCAGAATTGAGCAATTCCCAACAACTTACTTGGTTTTGGGAAGCAAACACTAAGAACTATTGATATGGGATGGGATAATCCAGAAGTTAGAGAAGAGGTTAGCCAGATGGACATCTCAATGTTTGTCACTTGGAGGCAGACACATTAATAGATGCAGTGTTGGACTCTCTACCCACTTATGTAATGTCTCTATTTCCCCTACCTGCGAAGGCACTAAAGAAATTGGACAAACTTAGAGGAGATTTTGTATGGTTTGAAAACAAAGAAGGGAAGGGGTAATATCTAGTTAATGGGAAAACAGTGCAACTGCCTAAGCTCTCCGGTGGTCTTGGAGTTGGGAATCTTAGAATCCACAATGAATGTCTCTTGGTATAATGGTGGTGGAAAATTTTTGGAAGAACATGCTCTCTAGAGAGAAGTTATACATAACAAGCATGGCCAAGACTCTGAATGGTGCACCAATGAGGTCACATACCATATGGAATTTCAACGTGGAAAACAATTAGATCCTTCTGGACCAAACTAGCGGGAAACATCAAACTCATGATAGGAAATAGAGTTAAAATCTTATTTTGGAAAGATGTTTGGGTAAGCGAGGAGGCATTAATGCAAACCTTTACCTGACCTATTTTCTTTCTGTAGCAATCCTGATATCACTCTAGCTGAGAGCTGGTCTAAAGAATGGGATATATCTTTCAGGAGAAACTTGAATGATTGGGAAATAGATAGGGTGGCTCCTGAAAGATATATCCCATTCTTTAGACCAGCTCTGAGCTAGAATGATATCAGGATTGCTACAGAAAGAAAATAAGTCAGGTAAGGATAAGAGGGCTTGTCTGACTCAGGATGTACTGCAGAGGAAAGGTGTACAACTAGTACTAAGGTGTTTTCGATGCAATGAGAGCAACAACCATCTTTTTCTACATTGCAGTCACATCAATTATAACCCTCAGGGGTTGGCCTGATAGTCGGGGCTCTAAGAGACTCGGACACCTGGTGCAAATCAAAAAAAAAAAAGAGTCACATCAACTATGGTCTTTGTTTTTAAGCCTCACTGGCAACAGCTGCACAATGCTAGAGCATACTGCTGACCTGCTATGTTGCTGGATCAAGAGAGGAGGAGGAAGTAAAAGTCAAAAGAAGTGGTGGAGAATGATTCCAACTTGCATATGCTGGTCAGGAAATGCTATGAGAACAAATTAAGCTCCTCTCTTCTTTGACTTTTACCATATGCAAGCTGGGATTATTCTCCACCACTTCTTTGACTTTTACTTCCTCCTCCTGATCCAGCAACTGGTAGGTCAGTAGTATGCTGTGGCACATCCAGCTGTTACCAGCGAGGCTCAAAAACTGAGACCATAGTTGATGTGACTCTGCAATGTAGAAAAAGATGGTTTTTGGTCTCATTTGTCTCATTGCATAGAAAATACCTTGGTACTAGTAGTACACCTTTCCTGTCCAGTGCCTCCGGAGTCGGACAGGCCCTCTTAGCAACCTGCCAAACAAAACATTTGATCTTAGTTGGTGCTTGACTTGTCCATACTTGCTTCCATGTTGCTTATCTGTGACCTTGCTGATTTTCAAGTTCCTTCCTGTAAAGCTTGTTAACTGTGAACCTTCCATCCTCAGAGTGTTTCCACAAAACTGTGTTTGGCCTTGCTGCAAAACCTTGATACTCACTGATTGCATGTAACAATTGTGCCACCCTATCTATTTCCCAATCATTCAAGTGTCTCCTGAAAGATATATCCCATTCAATAGACCAACTCTCAGCTAGAGTGATATCAGGATTTCTACAGAAAGTAAATAAGTCAGGGAAGGATTGCATTAATGCCTCTTCTCTTACTCAAACATCTTTCCAGAATAGGATTTTAACTTTATTTCCTACTCTGAGTTTGATGTTTCCAGCTAATTTAGTCCAAAAGGATCTTATTGTTCTCCATGCTGAAACTCCATATGGTATAATACTTGTGATGTATAAATTCTCTCCAAAGAGCATGTTCTTCTTCCACATATCTCCATAACCATTTCATCAAGAGACATTCATTGTGGATTCTAAGATTCCTCTCTCCAAGACCACCTGAAAGCTTAGGCAGCTGCACTGTTTCCCAGTTAACTAGATGATACCCCTTCCATTCTTTGTTTCCAAACCATAGAAAATCTCTTCTAAGTTTATCCAATTTCTTTAGGACCTAGGCAGGTAGGGGAAATAAAGACATGGCATAAGTGGGAGAGAGTCCAGCACTGCCTCTATTAATATGTTTCTGCCTCCAAATTCCGAGTATTGAGATTTCCATCTTGCTAACCTCTTCTCTGACTTCTGGATTATCCCATCCCATATCAGTAGTTCTTGTGTTTGCTTCCCAGAGGCATTCCCAAGTAAGTTGTTCTCTCCCATTATTTTGGGCCTTTGTTTTTGGATACCATTCTCCAAAACTAAAATCAAAATTGAAGTTTTGATAATTCAAACAACGCTCTCCCCTACTCATCACTCCTAAAATCCTGACCAAGGAGTCAATTGACTTTTCCTACTTTGCAATTGTAACAGCCAACATCATTGTTGAAGGTAGAAAGGACTCTATGCATCCCCATTAATTTTTTTATTAGAAAGGCTCTAAATTGATTACGTGTTGAATTATTCTTTTTAAAATATTATCAGCAGCATCAAGACACAAAAACCTAAGGCCAAAAGCTACTATTACTACTTATATGCACATAACTGGGGGTTTGGTTACAGCATGAGAAATGAATTATTTATTGAGATGTTGCTTTTAGAACTTTTACTGTTCTTTTCTATTTCATATACTTCTCATTGCTAATCCTTTGTTTGAACTACAGTTTGCTGGTGCAAGATTCCGAGATCCTCATTCTATTGGACCTGGATTCATTGATGATATTCGGGGTGCTCCAGATCATAGGAATGCTGGGCACAACGTTTTCCCTGGTTCGTCTGAGAATTTGAATGCTGGGCGGCCTACTTTTCAAGGATATGGGTCTCCTGTTGGACAGAGCAGCAACATTCCGCAAGGCGCTTACCACCAGAATTATCCTGCTCAACAAAGTGCTCATCAAAATTATCCAGCTAAAGGTGGCTACCCAGGTGGTAGTCCTTCCCAATTTCCTTACCAGAACGCTAATCCTCATCAACCTCCATATCAGCACCAGCAGCACGCACCACCGCCACCATACCCAAATATGGCTGCACAAGGTTCCTACCGTTATTGATTCTCATCATTTTCTCAAAATAATCATGGCTGGTTTTAGTCACTTTTGTACTATACTTTTTATCTCATGTTGTGCTATAATTGTTGCTGCAGTGTCGGTCATAGTGATCTAACTTGTTGGAATCGATGGTTAAGAGTATCGTTAAACATAGTTTTAAGTAGTTAAACTGTTGCCAAATTTTCAGAGACCTCTCTTCAGGTTTTCTGTGCAGCACTCAACTTCCTTGTGGTTCAAGGTGTTGCACTTGATTGCCTGATTTGATTTCTTTGTAATGGGATTGTTGTCAAATGATAAAACTTTAGATTGTTTCAAAAATGCTTTTTGATAACGTTAATTCATCTATATTAGTATCGTCAAGTAGAAAGCAAAAATAAATTCATGGATACTAAGTTCGTTATACGAACTTGATTTTCTTTTTTTTCCTAATATTGCAATTTTGAGACTAGAGTCTTTCGGTTACCCTCTCTATCTCTTCGAGACAGTGGTAAGGTCCTCAAGGGATTAACATACCTAATAAGAAATATGATTAGAATTTCATTGGTTTGTGCCTTTTGGGATCACCCCAAAGAGAGGGGAAAATTTTCATATATATACAAATAATAATAATAATTAATTTACAAAAGCAGGGGATTAACATACCTAACAAGAAATATGATTAGAATTTCATTGGTTTGTTCCTTTTGGGATCACCCCAAAGAGAGAGGGGAAAATTTTCATATATATACAAATAATAATAATAATTAATTTACAACTCATGTTTTACTTGCATAAAAAAAATAGTTTCAAATTAGTGAAATTATACATGATTATATAATATAATTTGTCAAAATTTAGAAAGTATACACTACGATACAATTTATATTACTTATACATGAGTTATATACATTATAATATATAAATATATATTGACTATGCATGTTTATACAATAATAATTATTTTTTTAATTATTTTAAGTGAAGCATCTCTCAGTGCAATTATCCCGAAAGAAGAGAAAAAAGAAATTGAGACAGTTGCAAGTCTGCTCCTTTTCTTTTGGGACAAGGAATAGGATTACAAAGTGAGAAATCAAACCTCATCGATAAGATAAAAGTTCAAGTAGTCAACCAACTGAATTATCAAGATATTAATTATGAGGCTCCATTGAATGACAATCTATTTTTTTTTAATTAATTGATATCTGGCGTTCTCATTTCCATCACCATTAGTAGAGACTATTTCCTACATGATTAATGAATCAATTTTACATCTCTTATGGAGCGACTCAAGTACATTAGCGGCTAAGGCGAAAATCAAATGGAGACTTTAAACTGTAAAAAATAATAATTAATTGATCATATAACAATACTTCAGATGTGTCAAACTTATTCTAATAATTTTTTTCTTTATATGAAATAAACAATCTTTATTGTAAATAGAACGTAGTATTTTTTCTAAAAAAAAGGCCCATATGCCTTATTTCTAACCCCGTCTAGCCAAGCATGCTTACGTCTAAAAATTTAATGGAATTCAACATTTACATGTATACATAAAAGGGGCTAAAATCAATGGAGAAACCGGAGATCCCTTGCGAAGCCGATGATTCTGAGTAAAGCGATTATTCTATAGGCTATGATTCCGATGATCCTGCTTTTGAAATTTTAGAGGGTAAGGCAGATTGCAAGATATGGAAGCAATATTACAAGGAGAGGGATGAGAGCTAGGGTTTTGATATCCTGCTTTTACGGCTGGAATTCATATCACTGATGATTCCAAAGGAAAAAGAAGAATGCACTGACCTCTGCAAATTGGCAATTCATGATTTCAATGCAAAGAATGATAAAATGTAGGCTTTCGACTAAATTGTGAATGTCAATACATCCTCTGCTGCTAGGACCTGGTATTATTTCACCTTCACAGCCCCCGATACTACTACTGTTGATGTTGCTGAGGCATTAGAGGCTTTTCAAGCATGAGTATGGCATGGAATGGATGGAACCAGAGATGTGTTTTTTATCTAGGGAAGATAAGAAGAAAAAGAAGAAGAAAAGTGGCAAAGCAGAGGTAGAACAACATAAGCCTTCTCTTGTGAAGTCCTTTGTACCTGGATTGGTCATAGAGGAGTTGTCTAAGGGCGAGCCTGATGGCACAAAAGCTCGCGCAGGAGACATCTTTTGGTACTACAACAACAACATACTCAGTGAAATGAGATCTGGAGAGGATGAAATATACGCAGACCTTACAACTACCTCAAAGATAGAGACGTGCTTGAATGTACTTCTAGCTAGGCAGTAGTAGATCTTGATAACGGTGGACTTCAACTGAACTCAATAGCTTTGATTTAATTTTTGAATATATGTGTGTTAAAAACACACTAAAATATGTTACAAGTTTAATGTTCTTGACTATGCTTTTAACACACTAAGCCGCTAGATTAAAGACAATATACAAAAAAATTCACCAAGTATACACAGAATATGTATATTATTATAAGAAAATATATGTTTGCACGCTATTATTTTGATAGACGAATATACATATTTTTAGCTACAGATTTAGTAAAATTCAGTAGCTTTAACTTAGATGTTTTGTTCCTATCAAAAAACAATGAATCGGAATGCGCCAAACTATGATAGCAGGATAAGATATGGATCTTGGGCCTAGCTCGACACCAAAAACTAACTCATGAAAGGAAGATGCCCAAGATTATATAAAAAGACCAAATGACTATCTCCACCGATGTGGGATGCTCAACATAGCCAAATTCCTACCATCAGTACAATTTTATTTTGTTCTGTTAGATGATAATATTCATGAAGAAGATCAAGGCAAGCATCATAATAAGATACATAGTTTACAATATGATCCAAAAACTAAAAAGAATAACAGAGGGAAATCAAAACAAACAAACAAATTGAATAAGATTGATCGACCTTATGAGTGAAAAAAGTTACAACAGCATGCATGTGCCACAGAATAGGCATGGTAGGCAAAAAAATGATAACGTACCGTGGCAGCACGATAAATCTTGTTCTATGAAGACTTATGCTAACTCACCACCACTCTGTTGCCACAAATTGATGATATCGGTGGCCTGATTAAGAAGAATAATCGTCTGTTTCTGGGATATCCAGGGTTTGCTCTCCAGCATGACTTTAAGCTCCTCCCAAGCATCTTTTCTAGGCCAAAAATAATAAGGACTCAACGGAATCGTGCCATGACCAGGAATTACCTGGTCTAGTGAAATACCAATGTTCTTCTCCATCCAAATAAACTTCAACACCAGCCTAGGTTTCTCCAATGGCTTAACCACCACTCCGAGCTTCTGCACATCCGGCAGATTGTAAGAGCCAAGCACCACAATATAACTAAATTGTCAAGGAAAATAAACAAACAAATGAGAATCAAACACCAAAATAAAGATATTCCAGACATAACTAAAAACATCAACGCATTTCCTCTCTAACCATTAAGCTTTTAAATGAGACATTCACATAGCATAGCATTAAACGAGACAGACGCATAGGTTTGAACCGCTAGCCATCAATTTGGTCCTAGAAAAAGAATCAGACTCATGGAGATGTGTTGCATACACAACAAAATAAATAAAAATACTCTTTGTAACAGGTTAAACTACTAAAAATGAGCCATTCACCTAGCATAATATTAAAGCAGACAAATGCACTGGTTTGAACCGTCATTTATCAACTTGGTCCAAGAAAAAAAATAAGAAAGAGAACAAATCAAACCCACGGAGATCTGTGCAATCTCAGTCATAATAAAATAAATATAGATAAAACACCAATTTTTCCCTTAAACTATTTGAAATAAGACAATTTTGTCATCCATTTCATTTTATGGCACAAAAATGTCACTGCCATTAGCAAGGTGGCTCAAAAATTCGCCCTCACAAACGGTTGTTCCAACTTCGATGGAAAAAGGCCAACTTTTATTCTCCATTCCCTATGGCAAAGTCAATATCATCCCCCAAAATTTGGAACCAATGAAATTGGGCCTCTAGTCATTTTTTAACATATTATAAACCATAAACCTAAAAAAAAAAGTTTTCATCTGCTTTATGATTAATGAATATTGATCAGGTATTGCGAACTTGTTCTTGATTGCAAATCTTCACAAATTATTTCAATCTTTTTTAAAAAAAAGACCCATTTTTTGTTAACTGAAAAAAGACATAAGCGATGTTCACATAGTATAAAGTTAAATTGAATATCTAGTGTACATTAATAAGGAGTGATCGAATGTTATAATATAGCTGAATAAAAACTCACACTTTACAACAACAACAACATACCCAGTGAAATCCCACAAGTGGGGTCTGGGGAGGATAGAATGTACGCAGACCTTACCACTACTTCATAGAAGTAGAAAGGTTGTTTCCTGGGAATCTTCATCTCAAAACCCACAAGTAGAAAGGACTAGATATGACAAAAAGGAAAAAAACTCACTTTGATCAACTTAAACATGTTCACATAGTAGGGAGGGCTGTTTTAAGCCAGCTAATGGCAAAGGTATTTTTGTGCCAAAACCGAAACGGGATAACAAAGTTATCCCATTCCAAATAGTTCAACCGAAAATTGGCCCTTTTCCCATAAATAAATATACCCCCATTATCCTAGTTTACAACTTTTCTTTTTCAATTAATCTACCGGACACCTACATCTTCTCACAAGTACAAATAGGAAGAAACTACATGTTTTTTCTTGTGTACCTCTACTGGATTGTTCATGGTTCCACCCATAGTCTTCATTCTAGTGCTACTGATTGTTAGGACACACCCTTAAGTGCAAAATCTTTAAATATTAAGAGGATGGTACACTTCCCACAATTCAACAAAAAGGTAAGGAATCATAAAGGGCAGCCCGATGCTCTAAGCTCCCGCCAAACCACAAGTGCACAGTCTTACCAAAACGATAAAGAATTAAGCATTAAGGTGTTGTTTGGTTAAAGAAAGAAAATAAACCATGAATAGAAAATAATCTCAACATTTCTAATACCTCATATTTAGTACTATTCTTATACACTCTACCAAACGACACCAAAGAGGACGGTTAACTACCCACAAATGAACCATGAATAGAAAATAATCTCAACATTTCTAATACCTCATATTTAGTACTATTCTTATACACTCTACCAAACGACACCAAAGAGGACGGTTAACTACCCACAAATGAACCATGAATAGAAAATAATCTCAACATTTCTAATACCTCATATTTAGTACTATTCTTATACACTCTACCAAACGACACCAAAGAGGACGGTTAACTACCCACAAATGAACCATGAATAGAAAATAATCTCAACATTTCTAATACCTCATATTTAGTACTATTCTTATGCACTCTACCAAACGACACCAAAGAGGACTGTTCACTACCCACAGTTCAACAAGAAGGTAAAAGGTTACAAATGCATTAAGCTCCGGCCAGACCAGAAGGGTCTATTGCGCGCAACCTTAATAAAAAGATAAAGAATTAAGCATTAAGGTGTCATTTGGTTAAAGACAGAAAATAAACCATGGACAGGAAACAATCTCAACATAACTAACCTCAAGATTACCAATACAACATATTCAGTACTACTCTTATACATTCTACCAAACAATACCTAAGAGGACAGTTAGAGAGTGAAAATTACCTCTTTTTGAAGAGAATCTGAGGAAACAGATTCATGGGTCGATGTTTCTTGGGAAAAACTTGCTGAGACAGCAAAAACTCCAAAATTTCTTCTGGGTTCGATTGTTGAGAGATTAGAATGTGGAGAAAAAGACTGCTGCTTTGTGAAGGAGACAATTTTGGGTGATGAAAATTGCTTCTTGGAAGAAAACCCAGGAACCCAATTCACTTTAGCATGTGTAGCCACAGATAACATCATCTTCAACTGCTAATTTATCTTCAAAATCAAAAAGGAGAGAGGAAACACATATGAAGAAGAGCTGCTCTGCCATTGTGTTGTGTTCATCATAGTCTAGATAAGAAAATAAGACCCGACAGAGTAACCCGACCCGGGTGGGTTGGGTGCATGAATGGCCTATTTAGGACCTATTTAAACTATGAGTTTAAATTATATGCACTGTCAGTGTACAAAATTTTCTACCTCATCAGGTATTTTTAAGATAATTATCATAATTTTTTCAAGTAATATTTTTACTTTTTTTGAAAAAAATATAATTTAGAAAAATATTAAATATAATTTGAATCCTAATTATACTATAATCCAAATTCCTAGTATATACTTGGGAATTGATCTTACGTTAGGAAAAAATCTAAAAATTAGGAAAGAATTTAGATTATAGTATAATTAGGATTCAAATTACCTTTAATATTTTTCTAAATTATATTCTTTTCAAAAAGTAAAAGTATTACTTAAAAAATTATGATAATTATCTTAAAAATTACTTGATAGGGTAGAAAATCTTATATACAGACAGTGCATATAATTTAAACTCTTAAACTATATAGCCCAAGATTATATATTTTTGTAATATATCAACCTAAAATTAACTTTTAACAAAGTTTAGATGTATGAGTTAAGAAGTTTGGATTATTTTGAAATTGTCAAAAGAAATTTAACGTGATTGTTATAATTGTTTATTTTTTAATTTTATAAGATATAGAGAACTTATTAAAGGTTTTTTTTTTCAATGGGTTGATTTTATGAAATAAGATAGGATATATCAAAATTAAGTTTACAATTTAATTTATATTATGATAAATTTGTACCTTGAACTTATTGTTATTTTATCTCATCTAAGTGGCTAACTTCAAATATATGTTCACCACTTCAATTATAGTTGTTTGAAGTCCGATATATATGACTGAATTTTAGATATATATGTCAATCAAAATAAAAAATCAACAATAAAATAAAATTTTAGGTTGGGTTCCCTCCCCCGCACCCCACAAAAGTCTCATGAATGTGTAGAATGCACAATTAGCCTATTTCTGCTTGAATATATTTCAGTGTCAAGATAATAACAAAAATAAGAAGAAAAATCGATGAAATAAATATTTTTGAAAAGAAAATCATGATGAAGAAATCGTGATATTAGAAGGTGCAAACTTAATAGTTACATGGGCTGCTACAAAGATTGATTCAATTCATTTTCTCAAGGGCAGATACAATTGAATTAGCCTTATACTATGCAAGAGTCTGACAACAAAGATAAAAGGGTTTGCAAGAAAAAATCAACAACCAATAATTCTACAACTACATCAATACTTATTGACAATCAACTACCCATTTAAAGAATTGCGTTTAGCCCTCTATCCATAAAACAACCTTATTGTCAAAGATGATAATTGACAATGAATTAAAAGTACGCAAAACACTATAATAATCAGCAAATCCTTATTGAATACTCCGCACTCCCTCTAAAATGCATTCCTTTTGAGATTGAACCGGTAAAAAAAATCATAAACTTCATCATACGTACGAGTTAATATTATCTATTATTTTCCGATCAAGGTTAATTACACGATAACTCGAATTGGGGTAAAAAAGGCACGAGGCCAAAATCCCAAATGGTCAAAAGTGAGTTCTTTTGTTTTTAAAGGCCCAAAAGAAAACCGTGAAAGCCAGCGTGAGTCCAATTGGCAGCCACACCAAACCGTGAAACACGTAAATCTTCAGTAACCCCCTTTTCCCCTCTTTAAATTCTTCTTCTTCTTCCAAAAAAGGTGTAGATTCAGAGATATCAATCACCAGGTACTTTGTCCAATCCATTTTTTCACTTCCTGCACTATATTTTATCCCAATTTATGTGGCACTTTTTTTTTTTTTTTTTTTCGGTTTAAGTTTGATTGAGAATTTGCTAGGTAAACTAGGTAAAAAGTATGATAAGTAATATATGAAAAATTTATGGTGGAAAATGAAGTTTGAAACTTGGAATTGGAATTGGATTTGTATTTGGCGATGAATACAAGTTGGAGTTTTGCTTGGAGTGAAAAGTGAAAATAGTTTTTTTCGGTGCTTTTCGAATTCCTAAGGTTGCATTTTGGAGGGAGTTTTATGATTGGACTTGTTTTCTGTAGTTCTAACTCCAGAAAATGTGAAATATTTTTATGGATGGCCAAATTATACTTCTAATGTGGTGTCACAACTGGAGTCTAGGGATGGTGAGATGTATGCAGATTGGATTTCACATATATTTTAACTAGCGTTTGATTATAGATTTTGGATTAGATTTTGAAAATTTATCTTCAAATATCGGTTTGGTCATAGATTTTAGATTAGATTTCGAAAAATTGTGTTTGTAAAATTTTCTAGTTCTAAGTATTGGTCCATATCAATTTTTGGGAGATATTTCGGTCACTCACAGACTTAAAATTTTTTCCAAGTAAACTGCATGTCCAAATACAACTTCTAATTCCAAAATCACAACTTCAAAAATTCAAGTTTTCAATTTTCAAGATTCAACTTCAAAATTTATGGCCAAACACGACCTTAGTGTGAGTAGAGAGAGAGAGTCTGTTCTCGAGGAATCAAACTCGTCCCCTTTAGCTATATGGACACTATTAGGTCATCTAAAACTATTTACAACTAATAACTTCTCCAACAAGTTAAATTGCAGTGATGAATTTTTCTTTAGACTGTTAGTGAATATAAGTCAAATACATATGTTAGCAGTTTGGATTTAAGGTGATTGCTCACTGCTATTCATATGCTATGAGTTCAAACAAAATTAAGATCTTTAACTTTTGACTACCTGCTGTTTTAAGTTGGATTTCTTCAAGCTAGTTTGTTAATATTGCTGGGTTGTCTCCGTTTTAGCTCTAGTAATGCTCCTTCCATCAAAGGGATATGACAACTTGATTAGTGTTTAGAGTAAGATGGTAAACATGTGTCATTGTTGTGTATCTTCCAATGACAATGAAGTTGGTAAGATGGTAAACATGTGTCATTGTTGTGTATCTTCCAATCGTATGGTGTTGGAGTAGGATTTACAATCTAGTATTTAAACTAACTTTGAATACACTACAATGTTTGAAACTC
This sequence comes from Solanum virginianum, assembly GCA_000787875.1. Taxonomy (NCBI): domain Eukaryota; kingdom Viridiplantae; phylum Streptophyta; class Magnoliopsida; order Solanales; family Solanaceae; genus Solanum; species Solanum virginianum. The sequence goes on along the minus strand of DF361081.1, from coordinate 43,288 downwards.
TATTAGTAAACCAAAAGTTTACAATCTAGTATTTAAACTAACTTTGAATACACTAAAATGTTTGAAACTCCATTAGTAAACCAAAAGTTTTTGATTTTTGAAAATTAATAAGGACGTTTTATTTAAAAGACTACTTAGACGATATTAAGTTCTATCAAATCGTCTAAAGAGGTGAACCTAACTTGTCAATAATGCAACCTTTATCTCAAGTTTTCACTTACAATATCAACTTTGTTTTCATGTCCAAACACAACTTCAACTTCCAAATAACTACTTTTGCTCAAATCTCATCCAAATCATGTCCAAATGTCTTCAACGTGTCCCAAAAGGATGATCATTTGTTAGTTCTCAAAATGAGTCCAGCTATGCATAAAATCAAGAGAAAAGACTCAAATATGTCATTAATCTTTAACAAAAGGTTCATTTATGTCATCCGTTAAAAGTTTGGCTCAAATATGTCATTGTTGTTTAAGGAAAAGGCTCATCCATAAAAGTTACACATGAGATGTTTTAATTCGGCCACATCTTTTTTTAAAAAAAAAAACAAATTCTAAATAAAATTAAGAAAAAAATCCACAAAATTAAGATTTTTTAAAAAAATATTATTTATAATTTATTTAGAAACATTTCTAAATAAGAAAAAATCCACAAAATTAAAATTTTATTTAGAAACAAATTCTAAATAAAATTAAGAAAAAAATCCAAAAAATTGAGAATTTTTTTTCTTAATTTTATTTAGATTTTTTTTTTAAAAAAAATGACATGGTCGAATTAAAATATGTCATGTGTAAAAGGTGGTTTTGCAAAACCACCGGTTATAAATAATGGCATGGATGAGCCTTTTCCTTAACAACAATGACATATTTGAGCCAAACTTTTAACGAATGGCATAAATGAACCTTTTGTTAAAGTTTGGTGGCATATTTGAGTCTTTTTCCTAAAATCAATATTTCTGATTTCTGTCAAATTTTAGTTCCCAGGGTATTTTGTTGAACCGGGTAACTTTAAAGACAACAAGCATGGCAGATTCACGTGAAGAAAATGTGTATATGGCCAAGCTGGCTGAGCAGGCTGAGAGATATGAGGAAATGGTTGAGTTTATGGAGAAGGTTGCAAAGGTAGATGTTGAAGAGCTGAGTGTGGAGGAAAGGAATCTTCTCTCTGTGGCTTACAAGAACGTGATTGGTGCAAGAAGGGCCTCATGGAGGATAATCTCTTCAATTGAGCAGAAAGAGGAGAGCCGTGGAAATGATGACCATGTTAGCAGCATTAAAGAATACAGAGCCAAAATTGAGGCTGAGCTCAGCTAGATATGTGGTGGGATTTTGAGCCTTCTTGAGTCCCATTTAGTACCATCAGCCTCGATAGCTGAGTCCAAAGTATTTTACTTGAAGATGAAAGGTGACTACCATAGGTACTTGGCTGAGTTTAAGACAGGGGCAGAGAGGAAAGAAGCTGCTGAGAACACTTTATTAGCCTACAAATCTGCTCAGGTAGGTGATCCACGGTTACCTGTTCACTGCATCACCTAGTTAATGTATATAACAATGATTTGATTTTTGTTTGTGTCTTGTGGTATAGGATATTGCATTGGCTGAACTGGCTCCTACTCATCCAATCAGACTGGGACTTGCCCTTAACTTTTCAGTGTTCTATTATGAAATTCTTAACTCACCTGATCGTGCTTGTAACCTTGCAAAGCAGGTATGATTTATTTTAATTAAAATTATTATCTGACAAGTGATTGGTCATTCATGCTTAGACTATGAAAGAGTAGGTAGCCTTACTCAATTCAAATTGCATGTGAAATGTCAAAAGGAATTAACTTTAGCTTTGGATTTTTGGACTGAGGCGTAATTGTTGTTGTAAATCAACTTTAACATTAGCGCATCACAATGACAATGAAGTTGGTATTCAATCATTAAGTGGTTATATTTTCACCTTTTAATTTATTGGAAGATGTCATCAGTCGTACGAGCTTATATAACTGAAGGTCAAAGTGCTTTTTGCATTCTAAAATCAAAAATTTTAATTGGTTTATTTTGTTCAAATTGCA
>DF361082.1:37841-53910 GCA_000787875.1 Solanum virginianum | reverse complement strand
TCTTTCTTTATTCAACTTGGCTCAATCAATCAACAACAATAACAACAACCCAACAATATCAATAATCAATTTCAACGATAATATAACAACAATAGCTCTATTTATCACCACTTAGCCATATTCATAAATCTGGTTAACAGGCTACATAACCATATGGATGATTTCCAATCATTCTTTCACCCTACAATGATCATAATATACTAACTAAGCATCAATTTATAGTTCCAACACAATACAACACCACACATACACACACAGCTTAGACACTACACCCACAACTCCCTTTTAACATTCCATATTTCATGATTTTCTTCATTTTAACATACTACAACATGCTTACAACCTTTAAAACACATAAAACAAAATCAAATCTTACATTTCCACTTTAACTCCACAAATGGACTAGGGTTTCCAAAAATGAGAAATAGATGATTAATGGCTCCAACAACACTTCTACGTTACTTAGGGACCTCAAAATAGTAGGTTTGCATCAACAAATAATTTTTGAAAAAACTAGAAATGATTTCCCAATTTTCTTGTGCTTGGCCGAACTTCGTTTTTCATTTTTCCCTAATTTTTGAAAAAAACTAGAAATGATTTCCCAATTTTCTTGTGCTTGGCCGAACTCCTTGTGAGTTTTCCAACTTTGCTTCTTATTTTTCTAAGTCTTGAATGAAGAGAAATGAAATGGGATAAAGTGACCATCTCACATATATATAGAGCAAGGCTAGACAAGTGTCCATGGTCCACTTTTTGTGTTTTTCCAATTAAAGATTAACACAAAATTATGTGGGCCCCACCTAATTAATTCATGAACTCTAACTTTTAAAAATTCCACTTTTGGTCCCAAACTTCTCCTAATCGTTCCAATGAAGGACATATGGTTTCTAACAACTATACCCTATGCTGGATTATAAGCGATACCCTCAGCACCCTATGCTGGACTATAGGTGATCTCCTCAGTACAAAATCACGAGTGCAAGACTATACCCTCTGCTGGACTATAGGCGATACCCTCAGCACCCTGTGCTGTACTATAGGTGATCCCTTCAGCACACAATTACGAGTGCAAGACTATACCCTCTGCTGGACTATAGGCGATACCCTCAGCACCCTGTGCTGTACTATAGGTGATCCCTTCAGCACACAATTACGAGTGCAAGACTATACCCTGTGCTGGACTATAGGTGATACCTTTAGCACCCTATGTTGGACTTTAGGTGATCCCCTCATCACAAAATCAGGAGTACTACACAAAATCTGTTCCTAGAATATAGTAGGTCTCTTAGTTTCCAACAACCCAGTAGGCGAACAAGCAGTCAACCTAAATGTACATTTCAACAAGAGTAGTGTAGAATTATGTCTAGTTGTTGACAAGTACATACCAAGCTGGTGACATGGCAAGTATCTAGAATAATCACAACTAGAACAACAATGTCCAGGCTCGTTAGTGAGTGTAACAAGTCCTCCGGGCAGAATGACATCCAGTTTAGCTGATAATGGAGACAACTCACCCAAGAAACTATGTGTCGTCTTACTAGTAATGTAACAAACTCCTCTATAGATGGTAGTCTTAAGGGGTAACTCACACAATCAATGTCTCAACCACAAATGACCCAATAAATCCCATAAGAAAAGGCATACATCTCTTAACAGAATCGAATACCTCCTCTCTATCTAAATAGAGGTGTAGCAGCATTATATCTCATGTCAAGAGTCATAATGCCTAGTCAAAGACATAAATAATAACATTTTTTGGGATATAGCATGTTACCCAGTATCAAGTAAAATTACCAAGTGTATAATAGCTAACAATTGTATATCTAGTCATATGTGTCGCAGAAAACTATATTAAATCATGTTTAACTAGAGACAATTATATCACAATTAGCTAGTCACAAGTATCCAGAATAGCAGGGCAGTCATAATTGCATCACAGTTATCTAGAACAATCAGGGTTATCAGAACCAAGTATACCATAGCAAGTCCTCAGCACAAAGTATAGTTAACAACTAGTCTCATAACTACCATACCTCTGTAGTACTAGGCCACTCACACATAAGAGTCAAGTCAAGAGTACATATGTGTTACTTGACATCAACCTATATCCCGCCTTTACCAGATCTTTTCGCAGTTTAACCAAACCAGAAGACAACGAATACAATAGCTATAGCTAATATAGTACCTTGTGCAGTCATATGCAACACATCTTAACTCAAACATCCATACATTTTAGCTCAGCCTAAGGTTTAAGGAAGCCTAGCCTACCTGAAAGGTGAATCCACACGCTCCGGATCAGTCCACATGAGTTTTTCCTCCTTGGATGCTTCCAAATGCCACTCAACTATCCAAGTATGAATCACAATATAATTATGACTATTTTGGCTATAATATCTCAAGAAATGGGGGAGAATCGATCAATTACGACTAAAATAGAGAAAGTGGAGCCCATACCCAAAATGCCAAACCAACCCCGGAAATTGTGCTCAAAATGAGGTTCGAAACAGTCAAAAATAGTCCAAAAACAAAAGATATTTCTTATTTGAAGGTACACATATGTACAATAGCTTCTTGGCCAGCTTTTGTAAAAATATAGTCAATTCAACAAAATTCAAATACACCACGATGTAGGTCTCGAAAAGTAGTACAATTTAGACCTAAATTTCATTAAATTCTGATAAGAAATGATCGAGATATCTTAACTCAAAGTTTTCCAAAAAATCACAGCATAAACTGCAGCTACAACATCATTTTAACCCCAAACACAGCTCTATAATATATTTTGACATTACTATGATGTGCATCTCGCAAAAGTACACATAATAGACTTAAATTTTACCAAATTCGGATTCAAAACGAATAAGAAATCACATGTCTGAAATTTTTGAAAGTAACAGTAGGATACATTAGCAAAATGCTCAATTTTTACCTTAAACGATGTGCCAAAATCAGTTTTCGAAGCTCCCATGATGTTTTTCTCAAAAATAATATACAAGTTAGGCTTTTGAATCACCTAAATCTGATAAAAACCGAAGGAGAAATCAGAGTTCAAAATTAGATGTTCATTTCTAAAGTTTTCTAGAAATTGCAGCCATTTAAGAGACCTGTTACACCGCCAGCCATTACAGATTCTGGTTAGGCCACGTCGGTGCCACCTTAGATTCTTCAGTGACTGCTCAAACTTAATTTTGATGCTTCGGCCTCATCCTAAGTCACAAAAATATAATTCATACATGTAATCTGATAAAAGATGACATTTCGAACTCAACGGTGTAGTCGAATTTCTCATTGGAGGTCGTTTTATCCCAATATGGGTCCACTCCAAATATCTAACCCTATCAAAGGGACCAAAATACACCCGAAAGCCTCGGGAATCAAACAAAAGGTCCTCCTAGACTAACATTGGCGTTCCAGATCCAATGATGTAGTTAAAATTTCCATTTGAGGCACGGTTAGCAAGGACGTTGACTAAAGTCAATTATTGATCTGTTCCAGCGGCTAAATTTACAAAGCTCGATATAATTACACCGAGCATGGTCCTAGCCTAATTTTGCTGTTATGAAGCTGATGGAACCATCAAAATTTTACTCCGAGGCCATTTACTAGGACTTTCCCTAAAAATTTATTTTACAGTTACAATCTCTCATTTAACTCGAAAAGTTATGTAAATGTCGAGCGATTCAGCCAACGACTGAACCATCAACACTAATAAATTGCACCTAGCTCGGGGTCACTAGAAAAATTCTCAAACTGATAAAATATTCACGAAATCGCAAAAATGACCTGGAGGGTCATTACAACATCATAATCCATTTCATCTTTTTATAAAAGATATTTCTAGAACTATTTAGTTTTCTTGATATCTTTTTTAATAGATATTTTGTTAGTATAAAATGATAAGTTTGCCCTTGGTTACTTAGATTCACTCTAATATATAATATAAATATACTAGATGGGCCAGCTCGTGCAATGCAAGGGCGCAACATGATATCTTGGTTATCAAAAGTAAGAACATTTCAAATTAAAATTGTTTTCTATAATATCAAATTTGCCTAAAGATGCAGTGATAGTTTGCCAAAATGTAGCAGCCCTTTACTCTGCTGAAAGTGCAGTAACCACCTGCGAAGAAACCATCTCGACACAACAGGAGTGAAATTGCAAGTTAGTGTGCCATTGAGGATTTTGACATTTAAATTATTCTTTCCTAAGCTAACATATGTTTCTGTAAATAGTTATCCTATGCTAACATTTACTAGATCTAACCTAAAGTTGGCTAATGATTTGCTTCTATATTACAAAGTTACATGTTAATAAAGTAACACCTACCTGTCCGACGCTTTGTAGCAGACCTTTATAAATACGAACAGAACACTTCTTGCTACAAAGGAGTTGCCTTTAACCCAGTTTAGGCTACTTTTCAGAAAACAAATACACACATATGCTTCTTGATTTATCTGTATATATGAAACAAACATTGATTCAATACCAACTAAAAAGAAAAAGTGAAAAGTTAACTTGCAAAATGATTCATTGATATTTTTAATTGCAAAAAAAGCTTATTGATACATTACCAGCCTGCTCAGGTAGTATACATATTCCTCGTTGTTGATAAGAAGTAGAGCTTAACGAATTTGTCATACCATAGTTGAAGATTGAACTTCTTCTCCTCCCAATTAGTAATTCAAGTGTTATCCAAGTTAGAATTATTTATCGTGTTAACGTATAGCAGCATCTGGAGCAAATCTATCAAAAAATATAGTAGGTACTGTTAGCTTAGGGATGTCGGATCATTAGCATCAATAGACAATATGATGCTACATTCATTACCTATAATAAAAGAAAATGCATATTAACCAATTTTGAGGTAGTAAAGGGATACTGAATAACATTCTTTCAAATAAGCACATACTTATATTAAGTTGGCAATGTGACAAAGGATGTTTCTTGAAGCTTCTCCAGATGCTCGATCCAGACGCAGAAAAAGTTTGACAGAAAAGTTGAGACGTAAACTAAAGTCTTCTCAATTTGCATACTTTTTCACATAACAAATCAGAGAAGGAACCACCAAAAAGAGCAATCCATAAACAACTGGTTAAGAAAGTCAAAGAAAACATTTGAAAATGCTTACACTCAATTCTAGCTTCTTTCAATAGATCGTCAAGAAAAATGAAAGAATGGAAACATCACTCACACATATAAAAAAGTAAAGTATGATATATACCGTCTTGTGTCTCTTGAACTAAATAGTACTATGCATATACTACATAAAGAATAGAATCACAACTAAGAGTATAGTATTTCACTACCTTTACAACTGCAAAACTCACAAGATCAAATCAAGAATAATTCATCACAACCATCAAGCATAGTGTCTTTTCTAAAAGGGTCAATAATTATAGTTATTGGTAAAGCATAGGACCATTAACTGTCAGAATCAGGCAGTAATAACTAACTATTAAAAACCATGAGTTATGTTAAGAATCAAAGGAACACTTTAGATTTTACAAGTCATATCATCTTTATACTTTGCACATGACACTGGGCGCCCCATAGCTTAAACAAATTCAACTGCCCTAACGAGGTCCCTCCAAGGCCTCAGAGATTCTAATAGTGTGATACAAGCAGAGAAAGGGAAACTCATCTACAAAGTAAAACTAATTGGTTTATCACTTAAAAAAAATATAAATAAGAGTGTCAAACTATAGTTGACTAAAGAAATAAATCAAATTGAAAGTTTAATCCCAACCAATTTAGCTTACCTCTTGCAATGATAGGGGCGTTGCAACTAATACCAACTATAACTCATAATAATCTATCTTTTAGGCCACACAAAGATTCTTTAATGAATCTCTTATAATGACAGGGGCATGATGATTTTATGTGAATGCTTTTTGAATAATTTTCTCGTACACTATATTATATGTAGAATGATCGCTTGTATCTTCAACTGCAGAAGGACATATTAGTACTTTGACCTTTTTTGAACATTTTGCTTGGATAAAGCAATATAGAATTGACTGTGTGAAAAAATTGATTCACATAAATAAATTTCCATGAAGTGTAGAATTTGACTTTGACCTTTGTTTCTTGTCATTGTAAAACATAGCTAAATTGGAAATTGTGTTCTTTTAAAAGCAATAGGCAATTTTTCATATGATGTTGCTAATAATGGTATTCTTGCAATAAATACATGTCTATTTTTGAAGTCACAGCTGGCTATAGTAGCACTAATAATATGCTAGTTAGAATTATGACATATTAATCGTGTTCCATTACATTATCCTTTGGAAGAATTTAAGTTTCTCAACAATATAACTTGACAATCTTTTTTCAAAATTTGGGGGTAGATTAGCAGGATTTAATGTGTGTAAGAAGTCCTCAAATTGACATTGATCAGTTGATTCTATAGTTTTATCAATTCCAGTATAAATTTTAGCATCGTTAGAAAGTTGATGTATGAGAATATCATTAATTTCATTAACAAAGCCATTTTTTTGTAGTTAAAATAACTCGTGAAGTTATAGAAGATAGATGTGAGAAGAATGTATTTATATTAGGATAAGTTTCTTTAAATAGTTAATTTAGTTATTCTATTTCATTTGTATAAGGGATGATAAAGTTATGAGGAATTTCAATTTTGTTGCTATCATTAGTTATTTCTTGTTCATTTCCAATTCATATCAAATATTTACAAAAAGTAGGATCTTCTTTTGCTCACATATTTTTCATGCCCCAGGAGGGGACCCAAGACGTGGCCGATAACCAGATACTATTGCTAGTCCCTAAGAAAACCATTTGGACTCATCCCATTCATCCACTCATATATTCTACTAATCAGCGAAGACAAAGGAAAAGTAAATGAGCATATCTTATCATCAAGTCTCAAAATAATAATAATAATGTAATAGAAGAAGGCTAGTATAAAGAACTAACTCACAATCTTAACAATCAATATTCGACTCTAGTCTATGAAGTCTCTATCACTATCAAGTGGTGCCAATGAAAGACTTATGACTACCTCAATCAATAATAAGCTAATAAATATCTAATTCTAAAGCAAGATGAAAATAACATAATGAATCCTCCGGAGTAAGGAGGCTCACCAATCAGCTGAACGGCTTAGATCCTCAACGATGCACCTATTGATAATCTCTAATCCCTGTATCTGCATCATAAAATGATGTAGCACCGAGTGACGTCAGTACGTGGAATATACGGTATGTAAAATAGCTGAATTAACCATAAACAGGTAGAATAATATGAAAACAACAATCAACTCAGACAATAACAATCAACATGTCAAGTGTCTATCTAAAACAAGAATAACGAGTAGACAAATGACCCATCTAACCAATCATACCTCATCAATCAAATCAGACTCACCTCAGAGGGACTCATCTCATCTCATTTCATCTCATCTCGATTAAGAGTACTTAAGGTGAGATCTTTCTAGGAGTTTCTCTTATCCAACAACAATCACTTATGAGCTAGTGACTATACAATAATCATGCTGATGTTGCCACAACTGTTTCATACTTGCCAGGCAGAGAATGAATCAAAACTATAATGGACAAGTCCAAATGGAGATAATAATCTATAAGTCTTGTATTGTTTCAGGGACTACTAATCAGAGAGAACCTCAACATAATGTGATCTTTCTAATCCTCACCTACGCTTGGCTACGTAGTTTGACGAGTGCGAGTTGGATTAAATCTTACTCTTTTGGTGCTTAATACTCCTCCAATTACTCAATGATCATAAAATAATTAATCCAATCAAACTAACTCAATCATCTTATCTCAAATCAGCCTCGTAAAGGCTCTCATCATTCAATCGGTCTCATAAAGACTCCAATCATGCTATTAATTCATCTCTCAATCAATAGTTTAAGGCTTAAAATAATCATTAGGGAAATAATTGAATAGACAAGTTATTAGAGTTCATTTGGAAAGACTCATGGATCATCAAATACTATCACCCTATCATCATTCTCACATTCACAGTCATAATCTCTATCAACATTCTCAATCAAGGCTCTAGACTTAATCCCTAAATTCATTCATGCATGCTTTCAAAATTTAACATATAGGGCTATGCAATATCTCATAAAAATATTCAATTCTAGAAAGATAAGTTTATGATGATCATCAACATTAAAAAATACATATAATAACTACATTTTTCAAGAAAATAATCAAGAATCATGCATGTAGAGTCGTGAACTTTCAACACTCTCCTAAGACCATCTATGGGGGACATGAAAGAACAATCTCATGCTTTTAGTTTAGTCTTACATACCTAGGATGAAGCTTTACCAATCAACCTTCAAGAATTCCTTTGATTTCTTCAATCATAAGCTTCCCTCTTTGTTCCTCTCAAGCCCTATTCTTTAAAATACTTAAAAAATGACTTAGAATATGGTTTAAGACCCTATTTATGCATCAAAATGATGTAATTTGATCGAATTTTGAGTTTAGAAGGTGTTAGAAATTGACCACAATGCCCCTCAAATTAAAATAAAAAATTTTCACTTGAAAAATGCCTAATCTGCGTCGTGGATTGGGAGCACATATGTATACTTTTTCACAAAAATTTTTTGAATGAGTTTTTTAATTCCTGTCGAAAAATATATAAAAAATATAAGGTATATCCTCATCCCAGGCGCATCGCGCCTTGGGCGCACACAACAACTGGAAATTATTTTGGATCTAAAAATTATTTTTTGATCCGGTTGCTCTAAAAATTGAACGAGACCATCTTCCCACTAAATTTTCCATGCTTATTGCATATCTAGTCTCAAATTCGCAAATGGAGCATGGGAAGACATGTTATACGCACATCTCTATTCTAGGGGTATTTTTGTAATTTTATCGGGAGTTACATTATCTCCCCTTTGGGATCATTCGTCCTGGAATGATGAGTAAAGGTGGATATGAAGGCACGAATAGACTCAAAATGAGGTTCTTAATTTGCGAATCTGATGATCGGGGATTTGGACCAAAATTTCTTTGTAGGTCAAGCTATCCTTCACTCTAATACTCTCCACAGGGATCGCCAAGTTAGGATCTCCCAAGCACTTCTTCAACATCGAGATGTGGAACACTGGATGAATATCATCTAACTTGGAAGACAACGCTAACTCATAAGCAACCTTTCCAATTGTCTTCACAATCTGATAAGGTTCTATGTAGCATGGACTCTATTTTACCTTCTTCTCAAATCTCATGACACCCTTCATAGGTGAACTTTCAAGTATACCCAATCGTTCACCTCAAACTCTAAATCTCTCCTCCTCACATCGGTGTAGGATTTTTGGCAACTTTATCTGGTCTTCAATCTTTCTTTAATGACCTTAACTTTCTCCATCTATTGGTGGACAAGATCAGGCCCAATCACCTCTGCTTCTCCAGCCTCTAACCACCAAATTAGTGATCTACATCTCTTCCTATACAAAGCTTCGTAGGGAGCCATTCAAATGCTTGCGTGATGACTATTACTATATGCAAACTCAATCAATGGTAGGTGATCATCCTAACTTCCCTTGAAATCAAGAACATAGGCTCTCAACATATCTTCTAACATATGAATGGTTTCCTAGCTATCTGTTTGTGGGTGAAAGGTTGTGCTTAGATTCATTGGAAGGTGAATTGAGCTCCTCTATTCGAGATGATGGATAAGGAAACTCCATGCAACCTCACAATCTCTTGGATGTATAACTTGGCATACTCCTCCGCAATATTGGTTGTCTTAACTAGTAAAAAGTGAGCTGATATGGTCACCCTATCCACGATCACCCATATCGAGTCATGTTGCTTTCAGGACCTCAGTAGACTAATAATGAGGTAAGAAATAAACTTGCCCTTAGGTACAACAAAATCTCCCCTCCATTCTATAACTGGCTCTTTTGGAGACCGAAATTTGATAGTTTGAGTTCTACAGTCAACATAGGCATAGCAAGCTAATCCACATGACCTTTGATGCTCAACTTTCACTTGCTGACAATTCGGGCACTTTGAAACAAATTGAGCAATATCCTTCTTCATTCCAATCCACCTTTAGACTTCCCTCAAGTCGTGGCATATTTTGGTAGAGTTAAAATGAATGGAGTATCTAGTGCTATGAGCTTCAACCATGATTCTGTCTTGAATACCATTAACATTTGGAATGCACAATCTGCTCTAGTATCGCAGGACTCCATCTCCCCCTTTGGAGAAGACCATCAATTTCTGTTTATGGACGACCACCTTTAATTAGAGAATGACAGGATCTCGGTCTTGCTTTTCTTTCACCAGTGCCACCAAATATGAAGCAGACCCACTCTGAACATTAACTCCTCCCTCATTATTCTCCTCAAGTTGAACTCCCAATCGAGCCAATCGATATACTTCTTTTGCTAACTCCTTTTTTTCTTCCTTAATATGGGTTATGGTACCCATTGACAAACTGTTAGGAGAGTCAACAACAATGTTAGCTTTACCTGGATGGTAAAGAATGCTCATGACATAATCCTTGAGTAACTCTAACTATCTCTTTTATCACAGGTTGTAGCTCTTTCTGGCTGAAGACATACTGCAAGCTCTTGTGGTCGGTGATCACATCCACATGCACTCCATACAATTAATGGCACTAGATTTTAAGTGCGAACACCATCACTGCCAACTCAAGATCATGGGTTGGATAGTTCCTCTCATGAATCTTAAGTTGTCTGGAAGCATAGGCTATCATGACCCTCTCTACATTAGCACATATCCTAATCCAACTCTTGAGGCATCACAATAGATTACAAAATCTTCTATCCTATTGGGCAAGGTTAGAATTGTTATAGTAGTTAGTCTAGTTTTCAACTCTTGGAAACTCTTCTCACATTCGTCGGACCACTGAAACTTCACCTTTTTCTGAGTTAATTTAGTCAATGATGCGTATAAGGAAGAAAATCACTTAACAAAAATCCATGGTAATAGCCCGCTAACCCCAAGAAACTTCTTAGGTCAGTCAGAGAGGTTGGTCTAGGCCAGTTCTTAACCACTTCAATCTTTTGAGTATCCACTCGAATACCATCACCGGAGACAACATGTCCTAGGAAGGCCATTGACTTAAGCCAAAATTCACATTTTCAAATTTTTGCATACAACTCATGGTCCTTAAGTGTTTGGAGAATAATTCTGAAGTGATTTGCATGCTCCTCCTCATCTGTGAATACACCAAGATGTCATCGATGAACATAATCACAAACATATCAAGATACTGCCTGAACACCCTATTCATCAAATCTATGAAGGCTGTAAGTACATTTGTCAACCCAAAGGACATGACCAAGAGCTTAAAATGGCCATATCTTATCTTAAAGGCTGCAGTAGGTGCATTCGTCAACCCAATGGACATGAACAAGAACTCAAAATGACCATATCTAGTCCTAAAGGCTGTCTTTGGAATGTCACACTCTCTCACTTTCAACTGATGACAACCAGATCGGAGGTCTATCTTTGAGAAACAAGAGGCACCCTAAAGTTGGTCAAACAAATTATCTATCCTTGGGAGAGGATACTAATTCTTTATATTGACCTTGTTCAGTTGCCTATAATTAACACACATTCTGAGAGACTCATATTTCTTTCTTACAAATAGGACAGGGGCACCCTAAGGAGAAACACTTGACCTTATGAAGCCCTTCTCTAACAAATCTTTCAATTGTTCTTTCAACTCTTTCAATTCAGCGGGGCTGATCTTATAAGGTGGAATTGAGATAGGTTGGGTATCAGGTAGAATATTGATCCCAAAGTCAATCTCCCTATCAAGAGGGACTCCAAACAGATCCTCGAGAAACACTTCCAAAAACTCATTCACAATCGGGACTGACTCAAGAGTAGGAGACTCAACATCATCAGGTTTCACTTGCACGTGGTAGTAGATACAACCTTTAGAGATCATTTTTCTGGCCCTAAGGTATGACATAAACTTTGCCCTAGGTGCTACAGAGTTTACCCTTCCACTCTAGAATCGATTCATCTAGAAATTGGAACTTAACGGTTCGGACTCTACAATCAATGAACGCATAATAGGCGTGAAGCTAATCAATGCCAAGGATCACATAAAAATTAGTCATATCTAACTCAATCAAATCAATGATAGTATCTCTATGATGGACGCTCTTAGCTCGAACAGACTCACCCACTAAAGTCAAAACATCAAACGATTCAAGAAGGCTCTTAGGTGTTCTCTAAAATCTATTGGCCACGTAAGGAGTTATAAAAGATAATGTGGCACCAGGATCTATCAACACATAATAATCAATATAAAAGACTTGAATCATACTCGTCATAGTATCTGGGGAGTTCTCCTGATTAAGTCAACTACCTATGGCGTACAAATGATTTGTGGCCCCGCTTGTGCCTAATGTAGTACCTCTTTGATTTCCTTTAGCTGGTGGGGTAGGTGCAGAAGATTAAGTCTGGTTAGCCCGCTTTGGACAATCTCTCTGATAGTGACCCGCTTGGCCATACCTGTAGCATACATCACTCCCCTCATGACATCTCCCCAAGTGTAATTTACCACACTTACCATATGCTAACTTACCCAGTGAACCTTGAGCCATACTGGCTTATGATTGAGATCCATGGGCTCCAATATTCTGGGACCTCTGCTCATTTCTGGTTCTAAGCATAGGTGCACTAGTAGATGATAGTGCTGGAAATTGGTTACCATTACCTTTCTTCCCAACCTCATGGCTAGATGTTTTTGCTTTCTTGCTTCTGAATTCCTCTCTATCATGTTTCCTCTCCTCATTAGCGTGTTGCTAAAAAGACATCAGTCTCCCTATATCCATGTCACTGACAAGCATTGCTCCCCTCCTATCTCTCTTTGGCCTTCTATTCAACCCGTCAACATATATCCCCATCCTCTCCCTCATATCAGTGACCATCTCCGAAGCATATCGAGAAGTTTAAGTAAAATTCAGCCCATACTCTTACACAGTCATAGAGCATTGTTTCAAGTTTAAGAACTCTCTTACCTTAGCCTCTCTTCGTTCTCTTGGGATAAAGCGCCCCAAGAAAGCTTTCTCAAACATTGTCCAAGCCAACACTGGGGCATCCTCTCCTCTACCCTTCTTCCATTGATCATACCAAATTCTTGCCACACCCTTGAGTTGGTGAGCAACCAGTTCCACTCTATCAGCATCAGCCATATGCACTACTTAGAACACTTTCTGAAGCTCATCCACATAGTTCTTAGGATCCTCAGTGGATGCAGACCTTGTGAACTCAGGCAGATTCATCTTCAAGAATTTTTGAACCCCAAAAATGTTATGGGCATCCTGTTGGCCCACTCCTTGTGTCCTAATAGGTGCTATGACAACCTGGGTTAGAGTTTGAATAGCCTTGCGTAGCTCAGCATTGGAGACCTCATCCTGTAGGGGCTTCTCTACAGGGGACAACTGGGTTCACGGGCTCCTCATGCCTTTGAGGCTCATATGGGTTGACATTCTATCTGGCAGGATGTCCTCTACCTCTGACGGCTCTTCTGGGAGGCATGTTCACAACTCTCAATGTGCAAAGTACTATTTAGTATAGAATTTTCATAGAGTATAACTCCGTCGCACGATTCAGAACATGAAAGAAGTGAAACAATTCCTAATGTTCTATAGCCTCCTGCTTATCAAGTGTGGCCGAAAACACACTTATAAATAAGATTCTACTAGATACGGCTTCATACACTCCCTAGGACACTTAAAATCGTGCTTCGATACCACGTTTATCATGCCCCAGAAGGGACCAAGATGTGACCAGCACCCAGAGACTATTGTTAGTCCCTAAATGAACCACTTGGCCTTATCACAATCATCCATTAATATATTCTACTAATCAGCGAAAGATAAAGGAAAAGTAAATTAGAATATCTTATCATCTAGTCTCAAAATAATAATAATATAATAGAAGAAGGCTAGTAGAAAGAACTAGCTTACAATCTTAACAATCAACATTCGACTCAAGTCTGTGAAGCCTCTATAACTATCAGTTGGTGGTAATAAAAGATCCATGACTACCTCAATCAATAATAAGCTAACAAATGTCTAACTCTAAAGCAAGAAGAAAATAACATAATGAATCCTTCGGAGTAGGAGAGGCTCACCAATCAGCTGAATGTCCTAGATCCTCAATAATGCACCTTTTGATGATCTCTAACCCCTGTATCTGCATCACAAAACAATGTAGCGTCTAGTGGCATTAGTACGTTGAATATATGGTATATAAAATAGCTGAATGAGATAGAAACAGGTAGAATAATATGGAAACAATAATCAACTTAGAACAATAACAATCAACATGTCAAGTTTCTATCTAAAGCAAGAATAAAGAGTAGACAAATGACCCATCTAACTTATCAAACCTCATCAATCAAATCAAACTCATCTGTGAGGGACTCTCATCTCATTTTATCTCATCTCAACTTAGAGTAGTCAAGGTGGAAACCTTTTGGGAGTTTCTCTTATCCGACAACAATCACTTATGAGCCAGTGACTGTACAATAATCACGCTGATGTTGCCATAGCCATTCCGTACTTTTTGGGTAGAGAACTAATTGAAACCATAATGGACAATTCTAAATAGAGACAACAATCTATGAGTCCTCTATTATTTTAGGGACTTCTAATCAGAGGGAATATCATCATAATGTGATATGATGGTCCTAATCCTCACCTACCTTGTCTATGTAGTTTGAAGAGTGTGAGTTGGATTAACTTTTACTCTTTTGATGCTCAATACTCCTTCCATGACTCAATGCTCATAAAACAATCCATCTGATCAAACCAATCAAACTATCTCAATCATCTCATCTCAAAATTAGCCTCGTAGAGGCTCTCATCATTCAATCGATGTCATAGAGACTCCAATCATACTATCAATTTATCTCTCAATCAATAGCTCAAGGATTAGAACAATTATTAGAAAAATAATAGAATAGACAAGTCATTAGAGTTCATTTGGAAAGACCCATGAACCATTAAATACTATCAATCTATCATCATTCTCACATTCACAGTCATAATCTCTATCAACATTCTCAGTCAAGGCTCCAGACTCAATCCATAAGTTCATTCATGCATACTTTCAAAATTTGACATATATGGTTATGCAATACCTCATAAATATATTCAATTCAAGAAAGATAAGTTTATGATGATCATCAACATAAGAAAAAATATATAATAAATATAACTTTCAAGAAAATAATCAGGAATCATGCATGTAGACTCGTAAACTTTCAACTCTCTTCTAAGATCATCTATGGGGCACATGAGAGAATAATCTCATATTTTTAATTTAGCCTTACATACCTAGGATGAAGCTTTACCAATCAACCTTCAAGAATTCTCTTGATTTCTTCAATCTTAAGCTTTCCTCTTCTTTCCTATCAAGCCCTAGTCTTTCGAATACTTAGAAAAGGACATAGAATGGGGTTTAAGACCCTATTTATGCATCAAAATGACCTAATTTTATCGTATTTTGAGTTTAAGAGGGGTTGAGAATTTACCGAGATGCCCCTCAAATTAAAACAAAAAAATTCATTTAGAAAATGCCCAGTTTGCGTCGTGGACTGGGCGCGCATATGTATACTTTTTCACAAAATCTTTTTGAACAAGTTTTTTAATTTTTGTCAAAAAAATAAAAAAAATTAAGGCATGTCCGCATCCCAGACGCATTGTGCCTTGGGCGTGCACAACCACTGAAAATCATTTTGGATTAATAAATTATTTTTCGATCTAGTTGTTTTAAAAATTGAACGAAACTATTTCCCCACTCAATTTTTCATGTTGATTGCATGTCTAGTCTCAGATTTGCAAATGGAGCATGGAAAGACGTGTTACGTGCTCATCTCTATTTTAGGGGTATGTCGATAATTTTACTGGGTGTTTCAATATTTTCAGATAAGCATGACTTTTCAAGTTGATTCCAAATATCAGGAGTCTTACTTTGATGTGAGGAGAAGTGATCTTGAGTTTAAGGTTGGTGATTGAATTTACTTGAAAGTCTCACCCATAAAGGGTGTGGTCCGATTTGGCCTGCTTATC
>DF361082.1:13921-37720 GCA_000787875.1 Solanum virginianum | reverse complement strand
TGCATATGAGTTGGAGTTGCCTATGGAGATGAATATGGTTCATCTGGTCTTTCATGTGTCCATATTGAGAAAGTGTGTGGGTGACCCAAGTGTTTTAGTGCCCTTAGATATTGTGGGTGTTGTAGAAGATAATTTTACCTATGAGGAGGTCCTGATGGGAATTTTTGATAGACAAGTGAAGAGGTTGATGAGAAAGTGTGTGGGTGACCTAAAGGTTATTGTACCCTTGGATGTTGTGGGTGTGGTGGAAGATAATTTGACTTATGAAGAGATTCCAGTAGAAATATTGTATAGGCGTGAAGAGGTTGAGAAATAAGGATGTAGCTTCCGTCAAGGTCCTTTGGAGGAACCAACAAGTTAAAAGTGCCACATGGGAAGTTGAGGCGGACATGAGAAAGTGATACCCATATCTCTTCCATTCTACTCAAGTCGAAGGTACTAATTGGAATCCTCTATATGATTTCAAGTCTTAAGTTTCAACCCTTATGTCATTTTGCATGCATTCATGTTCATGGTAACAAGTTTATGGCGATTTTTGACATTCGTGTTGATATTTATGAAAATAATGTTTAAATGCATTTGTTGCATTCATGTCGGACTGAAATATTCATGATTACTTCTCTTATACATGTTTCCTTGACATTCGGGAATGAATGTTCCCAAGGGGAAGATATTGAAACACCTCAAAATGTCCTTCGAAATGCCCATAATCGTATTTTCCATGTATCTCAAAATTCGTGCATGATATCAAAAATTCAACTTTATATTCTCGATCAACGGGCAAAATTGAGTGAAAAATTGGTATAACCTAGATTTTAGAAGATCCATAGCGATAAATAATTTTCACTAATTTTTGATTTCCAAAGAGTATCCGTACCCCAGGTGCGACGCGGCCTGGGCGCAGTGCAATGTAAATTCGCCTTCGCATTTGGTCCGCATCGTGGACTGGATGTGGACCAATACAAAATTTTTCTTACTTTCTCTGTTTCAACCAAGGGCATTGGAGTCATAGCCTCATGCCCACTTAAATGTGAAATCACTCATACTTAGCCATTTTTTAACTCTATATCTCACAAAACCCTATCTCAAACCCCTCCAAGACTCTATCAACTCTCTCATTCAAATCTAAGGATCTCAAACTCAACTTTGGAACTCAAGGATTCATTTCAAGCTCTAAACCTACTTCAAGCTCTCCTCTAAGAACTCAAGGTTTGAGGTTTGTGGGTTTCATCCATTGGGTGTTTTTCACCCATGGAGCCCAACCTTACCTTTTTATGAAAATTGCATGTTTTCAAGTTATATTACCTATGCGTATCTTTTAATATGATTTATGAGTATAAATTATGTTGAAATTTTGTAAAATATTAATTAATTATACATGACTATCTATTTCAAGCTAATACCATGAATTAATTTTGTCTATTGTGACTATGCATATTTTGAGTTATGAAATAGTGAATTATCATGAGTCTTTGTAATGGATTTCAAGATACCCTACATGAGGGTTTTACTACATGTTTCTGGATTGATTTATATTGATTTTACTCATCTTATTTCACTCTTGGATTGCATGATTTTGAACTAGTATCATGAGCCCACCAAGTGTTTGATAAAATGACATGACAAGAATTCTCAAGCTATTGATGATCCTTTGCATGATTTATAAGTCAAAAGACTTCATGATGATCAAGGGCTTTCAAGAATCTATTAAATTCATGAAATTAGCAATGATTTTACAAGTATCTACTAGTGGATCCATCTAGTCATGTTATCATGTTTGGTTTGCCTTGGCAATATGTTTGTTAAGGTCTCTTCCCATATATGTGTGCTATATATATTGTGCAACATGAATGATTTATAAGCATATTTTGTTATGAGCATTGATCATTCATGAGACAAGTGAAGAGGTTGATAAACAAAGATGTAGCTTCCGTCAAGGTCCTTTGAATATTTTGTTATGAGCATTGATCATTCATGCCATATTGAGATTATATATCTATTGCCTATGATTATGCATTTTGACTATATTGGCTTATGTTTCATTGTATTGCATCCCGCATACTTAATACATTCAAAGTACTAATGCATACACTATACCTACATAATATTACCATGTAGGGATTGGAGCACCTTTTGATCATTCTCCACGTGGCTAGTTCGGTACTTCGGAGATAAGTATTGATGAGTCCTCAAGTCCGAGGACACTATCTATGTTACTCTTGTTATTCGATGTATTACCATGTAGGGATTGAAGCATCTCTCGATCATCTACTACATGGCTAGTTTGGTACTTCAGAAGATAAACTTTAGTGAGTACTCAAGTCTGAGGATGCTATCTATGCTACTCTTGCTATTTGATATTCCATTATGTTGAACACTTGTTATTATGAGGGTGAGCCCGGAAAGTGTCTTGGCCCCCGCTCCATTTCATGTTAGAGGTGTTTATGGATATTATGATGTACTTATGCTATGAGCTTGACTCTTTATGTTTTTATGAATATCAAGATTTTCCTTAGTCCTGCTTCCCTTTTTATTATATCTCTTATCATTTAATTTGCTTTCGCGACCAAGGATGTGTGATTGATATGATAAGAGACTTGTTTGGGGTCCCTATTCACCGTGTCACGTCTAGGCCCTAGGCTTGGGTCATGACAGACTGGTATTCCTAAAATGTATCTCACAAACGCAACCACATTTCTTTCCTGACTGCTACACGTAAGAGGTGTCAGATCATACGAAAGAGGCATGTTGAGAAACTTAACCATCCAATCTACACTAAAAGGCATGAAGTAAACATAGGTTGAATGAGGGTCTTTTATTCTGAATTTATTGTCACCATATCCCATCTCACTGATGAACCCTCCCTCACTTGCATTTATATCTTTAATGGGTCCATAAAAACTTAATATTCACTCATTCTTACAATAAAAAAGAACCCAAATAAGAACAAACGACACAATCAACATTGGCAATTTAGACTTGAAACAAACTATAGAAATCCATAAAAGATATCAAAAATCTAAAACCAACCCCCAAAAACTCAATCTTTACATATTCTTATAATAAAAAAAGAACTCAAATAAGAACAAACAACACAACCATCATTGGCAATAAGACTTAACACAAGCTAAATACATCAATAACACATATCAAAAATCCAAAATTAACCAAAAAATTCAACCTTCGATCATTCTTCCAATAAATAGAACAAAAAACATAACTAACATTAGCAAATACCGACGTTTAGTTTCACAAGAAAAGGTATAAAATAAACAACACAACTGAGTTTCCTACCTTGAGTTCTTGTATTCTTTTCATATATCTATGTTCTGAGACCACAGTCTTGAGTAATTCTTCATGCTCCTATTCATAATTAATGTGTTTTTGCACTCTTTTATTTACTACTACTAATACAGTAACAAATTGTTATTTTTATATGTCTTTAAAATATTTTGAATTGTTAATTATTATGACTTATGATACTTTTTTTATATAGTTTAGAAGTATATAATTTTCACTTCAAAAATTTTGAAGATTTCATAAGCAAAATTTTAATTAAATATAAACTATTTAATTTTCAAAAAATAGAAAACTTCGCATGAATTAGGACACAAAGAGTATAAAACTATTAACACAAATGAAACTTAAAGTATATTACAGGATGTCTATAAACTATTTAAACCGCAAATATGGGTAGCAATAGTACATCAATAGCCTATCTGGTGTATACATCTTTTGATTGCCTATGTACGGAACAACTATCATCCACACCTATTTTCATTTCTTTGTCCCATTTCTCACACAAACTACAGCATCTTTGTTCTTCCTTCATATTTACTACTATACTCCTACATATTGTTTTTCTCTCAAAAGTATTTTTAGAATTTTGGTACTAAAGTCTATTTGCAAAACTGGTAAATTTCTTGCCTCCAAATTGATCTTTCTTTAGCGTTGCTCAAACAAATTTGCATGCTCCATTTTTCTGCTAGTCAGATTTTTGTTTAATCATCAATTTATTTTAATTTTTGTGGGTCCTCTTGCTTCACTATTATGTTTGCTCTGATTTTTTTCTTGTGATTTCATGCTATTGTTCTATTCAATTCTCTAAAATTAAGCCTAACTTAAAGAATATAGGTTGATTTTTTCTTAGAAATTATAATCCCGTATGTGTATCTTCATTCTTATTCTTTTGGATATAGTTTTTAGCTAAGATTTCTACATACATGTTTAACTGTCTGACTCACACTTGCGGACTTAAATTTGAGAGGCATTGTGCATCCAAGTTGTTTGATAATATGTCTCACTTGACTTATTTAAAGTTTTTTGTTGTCATTCTCCTCTTTGTATAAATTTAAAATAGATTGTGCCTCCAACTTGTTTGATAATATGCCTCGATTTATTTAAAGTTTCCTGTTGTCTTTCTCCTTTTTGCGTTGTAGAGTCATTTTGAGGAGAAAGTCAATTAACCATAGTATGTTCAATGGCAAATACATTTGGTGGCCGAAATTTATTTATCAAAAAAATCTTATACAACTTAAAAGTTCTAGAAAAAAATTATATTTACATAAATTTTCTAGCAACATTGAAAATTACTTGCAACAGGAATGTCGACAGGTAATAACAATGAGGTCCAGAAAACTGAAAATGTGAAGGAACAACAATGTATACATAGAAATATGATGTGCCGTATTAGATATGCACAAATGTCACCAGGAAGAAAACAACAATTTCTTTCGGAATAACAAGCTAAAAGAGCTGAATAAAAAAGACAACCATTCTTGCAATATTCAAATAATATAATATCATCACTATAGGTAAAGAGTCATGGTAGAAATCAACATGTGCCGACAACATCTAATTCTTCATTATGTACTGATGAAGGTTAAAAAAATTTAATTTAGACATAATTTCACTTCTATATATAAATTTAGGCATAGCATTGTCACGCCTCGGGAGGGTATCCTTGGTGTGGCCAGCACTCAGACTATCGCTAGGTCCAGAGAGAACCTATTGGCCTCATTGTCACATCAAACTCAACAGCGGAAGAATAACTCAATGAATAAGCATCAAATATGAGCATATATACATAGAGAAATAACTCTACTGTATTATAGTATCAATGAAAATAGTTTAGATATAGAGACTCATCCAAAACCTCCCCAACATAGTTCATAGTATAATTCATAATAAGTAAGACCCATAAGTAAATCAACTTGAAATCATGCAATTTAGGTAAAAAAAAAGCTTGGGCTTCTTGGGTGAAAGGAACCCATGAATGAAACCCACATACCTTGACTTTGGAGACTTCATTGATGAAGATTGAATGGAGACTTGGAGCGTGGATGAATTCCTTAAGATCTAGAAGGGATTAGGACACTTGATTTTGAGTGAAATAATAGTCTAAGTGCTTCAGAGAGTTTTGGGGAATGTCTTGAATGATATGAAGGTGAAATATGACTAAGTATATGTATTTTCACGTATGGGGAGACTTAGGCCTAAGACCCAAAAGTCTTAGACCGAACTAATAAAACTAGGCACAAAATACACTATGGCGCGCCCCTGGCGCATCGCAATTAGGGCGCGATTCTTCACAGTTTTTCGCCAACTTTAGAATTTTGAATTTTGATACGGTTGCTCTAAAATTTGGGTTAGACCCACTCCCCACTCAATTTTGCCTCCTGAATAAGAATATGAAGTCACATTTTTGATATTACATTCGAATTTTGAGATATATGAAAATTACGATTCCTGGCACTTCTAAAGCACATTTTCAAGCACTTTTTGGGGTTGTTTCAATATCTCCCCCTTGGGAACATTCATCTCCGAATGTCAAAGAAATGTATATAATAAGAGTAATCATGGAGAAATCAGCACTAGCAAGAATGTAACAATACATTTAAAGCACCATTTTCAAAATCTCAACATAAGTGTCAAAATCATCATGAACTTGTCAAAATAAACATGAAGCATGCAAATGACAATAGGGCTGAAACATAAGATTTTTGAGATCATAAAAAGGACTTGATTTGTTATCACAGCTTGAATAGAGTGAAAAAGGTACATATATTATTTTTCCATGCCCGCTCAAGCTCTCCGAGAGACATTTTCGATTTGACGATCCTTCCAAAGGACCTTGACAAACACTATATCCTTATTATTCAACTTTTCCACCCTTCCATCGAATACCTCCACCGAAACCTTCTCCTAAGCCAACTTATCCTCCAAAATACCCACAACCTCAAGGAGTTCTATAGCACTAGAGTAACCAAAAAATTCCCTCAACCTAGAAGCATGAAGAATCAGATGAACCATATCCATATCCATAGGCAATCCCATTCACACGCAACCTCACCAAGTCTACTCAATACTCTTTAAGGACTCATAAACCACAAACTTAACTCATTTCTTGGCAAACCGAACCACACCCCTTCATTGGTGGGACTTCCAAGTGAACCCAACCATCAACACTAGCACACATGGCCTACCTTAGTATCTAATTACATCATCTCTCCCTTAGGAGAAAACTCTCACTTTATCATCTCACACCAAGGTCTTCAACTTTAACAAGGCGGGGTCAAGGTCTTGCTTTGCTTTCACTTCATCAACCAAGAAAGATCTAGAATCATTAACCCCCACTACACCACCATAGCTAACCTCTTCCAACCTAACTCCCAATCTAGCCAACCGATGGACCTCCCTAGTCACCTCTTTGCCACCATCAACACATGTTAGGCTACCAATACATACCCTACTCAAAGCATCCACCACAACATTACCCTTACTAGTATTATAATGTACACTCATATCATAATCCTTAAGGAGTTCTAACCACCTTCCCGTTACCTATGATTCACACTTGTCATAATTCGCAAGCAACCTCTCATCTCCTAAGACTTGCAACACTACCCCCAAATGACTTACAAGCTCTAAATCAATCAATGATCCACCACTAGAGGCCACCTCTAACATGTCAAGGTAGGGCTTTAAGACCATATTCATGAAACCCATAAGCATAGCCGATGCATAAATCAACCATACAACTCCACCAATACTCAAAATGCTCATTCCTAGTCTGAAAAGACACTTAGAGATATCACCTGCCCTAATCCTCACTTAGGGACAAAACCGAACCAAAGATCATTCTTAGAGAAGTGACTAACCCATTATAGTTGACCAAATAGATCGTCTATCCTTAACTATCATATTACAACCTTACAAGTTCTACACTCATTGGAAATATGCTATGCAAGTGGCCAAATCATCCCAATACCTCTAACCCATCAAACTAAATTCAACCAAGATCACAAGACAAGACTCTATGCAATAAGAACATGGGGCAATGCTTATAGACCTTCTAGCCACAATAGACTCACATAACCATTCGGGTCACACATGAATCTTACTAGCAACAAACAGAAATAATGAAAGGAATAAGGACCCCCGAAGCCATCAAAGCATGCACAACAAAATCAAGAAGAACCTTCAATTTATCAATAGTATCATTGGGCACCTAATCCCCTCCTTGCCTTCTTTGAAGAGCATAGAATCGATTATGCCTTAGAGCACCACCTTAAGGACGAACATCTTCACCCTTGCCTTGATTACGAGGTCAATCTTTCCTCTTATGCCCCTCTTCACTACAACAGAAACAAGTATTGGTGTCCATCAAACATGGACCTTTATGAGTCTTCACATGTTGGACACCTAGCATCAACCTATCTTTGGGACTTTGGAACTTTCCTTCAAAATGGGCCCTTTTGGCTTCTTTACCCCTTCTCTTTCTCATCTTCTCCTCCTCTAATTATTCATCATAGGTCATCAAGCAGGATAAGTCCATGTCATTAACTAACATAGCAGTCCGACACTCCTCACTCACCACATCAAATACACCTATCACGAACGTGTTCATTCTAGACCTTAGGTCGACAACCAATTTGTGGAGCATATTTTGAAAGTTGGTTAAACTTGAGGGCGTACTCCCTCATACTCAGAAACCCTTGCTTCAAATTCATGAACTCAATCATATTGGCCTCCCTAAGCTCAAGAGGGAAGAATCGGTTGAGAAAAGCTGCCTTAAACTCCTCCCATAGTTTCACATTATTGTTCCCCTTCTCCTCCTTCCATTGAGTAAACAATATTTGGGCCACCCCCTTGAGTTGGTATGCTGCCAAATCTGCCTTCTCCTCCGACCTAACACCCATGATAGCCAACACTTTGTACACCTATTCCATAAATTCTTGGGGGTCTTCATCCACCTTAGACCCATAGAACTCTAGTGGGTTCATCCTCATGAAGTCCCTCACTCAAGATACCGGGTAGGAACATGAGAAGCTTGGGCCCCTTGATTGATTTGATTAACCACGACATGAGATAACATGCATCTCGGAATTCTTCATGAGCCAGTTGTTCTTCTGGAGTGCGAGCTCTTCTTTCTCTTGTGTTAGGCATAATCTAGCATAGCAAAGAACAATTGTTATGGGGAAAAACCTTACCTCAACTCAATAGCACGATATTGACCATGAAGAAGGGAAACATTTCTTAAAATATCTCATAACCTCTTACTCATAGTTATGGTGCACAACACAACCATGAATAAGACTCTAATCGATATGGTGTGTTGGACGCTGAGGACCATTAACAACCTACTGCTCTAATACCATATTTGTCATGACCCAGACCTAGGGTGTAGACATGACACGATGAATGGGAAACCTGAAGGAACCCTAAATATAGCCTCTTTATATATCATTTCACATCCTTGGTCGCGAAAGCATTAGAACAACAAAAAGAGTACATAAAAACAAGGATAAGGGGCTAAGGGGACTCTTTCATAATTAAAACATCAAGAGAAAAGAGAGTCAAGGCTCATAGCATAAATACACAACTTGTCCAACAACACCTCTAAACTTAGATAGGAGCGAGGGCCAAGATAAGTAACCAGGCTCATCCTTATAATCAATACATACATTAAAGAATAAGAGTCACCTCTAACCATAGAACTTAGCAAGGGCCAAGACAAACAACCGGGCTCACCCTCATAGTCAATACAAACATAAAAGAAAGATAGTCTCAATACATAGATTAAGATCATAGACAATGTCCTCAGAATGAAGGACTCACCAACTAGCTTGAATAGATATCACTAGCCATGCAGAGGAGGATGATGATCAAATGAAGCTCCAGTTCCTACATGGTAACATCATGTAGGCATAGAGTATGTATTAGTATGTTTAAATGTACAAACTATGTATAATGCAATGCAACAAGAGATAGGCAACATAATCGAAATACATAAACATAGGCAATGGATAACATATTAACAATATGACATGTATGAATGATACTTGGAGTAAAATCATGCTTATATAGAACATATTAGGTATGTAGAAAGAGGCCATCATTTAGATAATGGGTTTACCACCTCCCATCCTTAGTGATTGAGGTACCGACCCCTCAATTTGGTTATTAAATATACCACCCACATATGAGGTGATTGAGGTATTAACCCCTCGATTTGGTTAATGAGATTTCAATCCCTCAATTTGGTTAATGAGGTATCAACCCTTAAATTTGGTTAATGAGGTATCAACACCCTCAATTTGGTTAATGAGTTATCAACCCCCTCAATTTAGTTAATGAGGTATCAACCCCCTCAATTTGGTTAATAAGGTATCAACCCCTCAATTTGGTTAATGAGCTTCATCCCTTCCATCATAGTGATCAAGGTGTAGCACCCCCTCACCAAGGCATGACCATCTTAGAATAATATAGATACTTCTCATGAACATAACTCACATAAACATTCCTTTCATAATCATAATGTCTTTCAACTTATAAGACATGTATTGGACCTTCAACAACTCAAGAAATCATAACCAGATATTTTATCAAATACTTGGCAGGTGTGTAGTGCTAGTGTAAAATCATTCAATTCAAGAGTGAAATCATGCAAGAAAATTCAATGTAAATACATCCATCAATACTTGGTAACACCCTCAGCAATAAACATCAAAACCTTTCATCAAATCTAATAATGGGTCATAGATTTGTAGCACAAAACATGCTAAACCTATCACAATTTCATGAAAACCCCAACATAGTTCATAGTCTAATTCATAATAAGTAAGACCCATAAGTAAATCAACTTGAAATCATGCAATTTAGGTAAAAAAGAAGCTTGGGCTTCATGGGTGAAAGGAACCTATGAATGAAACGCACATACCTTGACTTTGGAGAATTCCTTGATGAAGATTGGAATGAAGACTTGAAGCTTGGATGAATTCCTTAAGATCAGGAAGGGATTTGGACACTTGATTTTGAGTGAAATAATATTCTAAGTGTTTGAGAGGGTTTTGGGGAATGTCTTGAATGATATGAAGGTGAAATATGGCTAAGTATAGGTATTTTCACATATGGGGAGACTTAGGCCCCAGACCCAAAAGCCTTGGACTGAACTAATAAAACTGGGCACAAAATACACTATGGTGCGCCCCTGGTGCATCGCATTTGGGGTGCGATTCTTCACTGTTTTTCGCCAACTTTGGAATTTTAGATTTTTATACAGTTGCTCTAAAATTTTGGTTTGACCCATTTCTCATTCAATTTTCCCCCTGAACAAGAATATGAAGTTGGATTTTTGATATCATGCATGAATTTTGAGATATATAAAAATTACGATTCTGGGCACTTTTGAGGCACATTTTCGGGCACTTTTTGGGGTCATTTCATCCACTCCCTCACCTTCATTTGGTGGTAGCCGGAGTGAAGATCAATCTTAGAAATATGATTAGCCCCTTGTAGTTGGTCAAAAAGGTCATCAATCATCGGTAGAGGGTACTTGTTCTTTATGGTAAACCTATTAAGTTGCCAGTAATCAATGCACGTTCTAAGAGAGCCATCCTTTTTCTTCACAAATATAACGAGTGCACCCCAAGGTGACTTACGAGACCTTATGAAACTCTTCTCCAACAAATCCCTCAATTGATCCTTTAACTCGTTCAATTCCGCCGGGGCCATACGGTAAGGGGGAATGGAAATGGGTTGAGTATCGGGAAGGAGGTCTATACCAAAGTCTATTTCCTTTTCAGGAGGAACATCAGGAAGCTCATCGGTAGAGATATCAAGAAACTCATTAACCACCAGAACTAACTCAATAGGAAGGACTTTGGACTCAATATCCCTAACTCTCACAAGATGATAAAGGCAAACCTTAGAAATCAACTTTTGGGCTTTAAGACAAGAAATTAATGTACCCTTAAACACCACATTACGACTTTTCCTTCAAGGATGGGATCATTAGGGAATTGGAATTTAACCCTATAGGTTCTACAATCAATAGAAGAATAATATGCATGCAACTAATCCATCCCAAGAATGACATCAAAATCCACCATATCTAATTCAATAAAATCACAAGGCAAAAACTTTATGCAATACGAACACGAGACAATTTCTATAGACTCTTCTATAGCAACAATGGATTCACCAACGGGGGGTAGACACTTCATATAGTTCATACAATAATTCTGGACTCACATAAAGCTTTTTGGCAACAAAAAGGGTAATAAAAGAAAGAGTAGCACCCGGATCTATCAATGCATACACATCAAAATTAAAAACCTTAAACATACTGATGATGATATCGGGCACCTCATCCACCCCTTGCCTTCTTTGAAGAGCATAAAATCTATTTTGCCTTGGAGCACCCCTTTGTTGGCCTTTCTTAGCCCTTGGACCCGCATTAACACCTTGGCCTTGTGAACGACCATCTCTACCTTTGTTTTGAGTATGAGAACAATCAATAACCTTATGAACCTCTTTACCACAACCAAAACAAGCATTGAAATTTCTCAAGCATGGGCCACTATGGTTCTTTTCACACCTTAGGAATCTAGGATTTGTCATTCCTCTGTTACCACCTTGGAATCTTGAGTTAGACACCCTATCATTTGAAAACCTCTTATTAGGATCATTGGAAGACCCTTGACCTTGGAACTTGTGGCCTTGGGGAAACTAG
The DNA here is from genome assembly GCA_000787875.1 of Solanum virginianum. Taxonomy (NCBI): domain Eukaryota; kingdom Viridiplantae; phylum Streptophyta; class Magnoliopsida; order Solanales; family Solanaceae; genus Solanum; species Solanum virginianum. The sequence continues at coordinate 25,704 of DF361082.1, read as the reverse complement.
CCACCCTTGGAAACCGCCTTCAAAACGAGTACTCTTGGACTCACCACTTTTTCTTTTTCTAAGCTTTTCTCCCTCTAGTTTTTTGGTATATGTCATGACTCGGGACAAATCCATATCACCTACTAGCATGGCAGTATGACACTCCTCATTGACCAAGTGGGACACTCCCGACACAAACTTTTTCATCCTTGATCTAGGTTTGGTAACCAATTGTGGAGCATACTTGGAGAGCTTGTTGAACTTGAGGGCATACTTCCTCACACTCATGGAACCTTTCTTAAGGTCCATAACTACTATCATCTTAGCCTCTCTTAGCTCGATAAGAAAGAACCGATTGAGGAATGCAGCTTTCAACTCCTCCCAATGAATAGCATCATCATCTCTCCTCTCTAGTTTCCATTGGGTGAACCAAATTTGGGGCACGCCTTTGAGTTGGTAGGCTGCTAACTCCACTTTCTCTTCTGAATTGACCCCCATGATAGATAGCACTTTATACACCTCATCGATGAACTCTTAGGGATCCTCTTTCAGCTTGGATCCATGGAATTTCAGTGGGTTTATTCTTGTGAAATCCCTCACCCTAGAGGCCAGAGTGGGAGAATGAGGGGCTTGGGCCCCTTAGTTCATTTGGTTGGTCATAGCATGGGCCAAAATTTTGATAGCATCTCGAAACTCTTCTTGAGCTGCCCCTCCATCTTGAGGAGTGAGAGGGGTTGATTGGTCCTCGGGAATACGAACTCTTCTTAGTCTTCCACTTGGAATCGGTATGATCTAAATGAAAAAAGAGTATTCATTATGGTAAAAGCCTTATAGTTACACCTAAAGCATGATATAGACCTTGTAGAAGTGAAATATTTCCTAAAACACCTCATAACTTCCCATTCATAGTTGTGGAGTGCTTCACAACCATGAACAAGACTCTAATCGATGCGGTGTGTTGGATTTCCGAGGATCATTAACAACCTAGTGCTCTGATACCAAGTTTGTCACGACCCAAGCCTAGGGCTTAGATGTGGCACAGCAAATGGGGACCTAAAGGGACCCTAAACAAGCCTCTTAGCATATCAATCATATATCGTTGGTCATGGAAGCAAATTATATAACAACAAGAGATATACTAAAAAGAGAAGCGGGAGTAAGGGAAATATTGATATTCATAAAAGCATAAAGAGTCAATGTCATAGCACAAGTATATCATAATATCCAAAAACACCTCTAATATGAAATGGAGCGTGGGCCAAGATATTTTTCAGGATCGCCCTTATAATAGCAAGTGTTCAACATAAAGAAGTCTCGAATAGCAAGAGTAATGTAGATAGTATCCTCGGACTTGAGGACTCACTAATGCTTATGTCTGAAGTACCAAACTAGCCATGTGGAGGATGATCGAAAGGTGCTTCGATCCCTACATGACAATATCATGTAGGCATAGAGTATGCATTAGTATGTTTTAATGTACTAAGTATGCAGGATGCAATATAACAAAACAAAGAAAATATGTCAAAATGCATAATCATAAGTAATAGATATATAATCTCCATATGGCATGCATGATCAATACTCATAATAAAATATGCTTGTAAATTATTTATCTTGCACAATATATAGCACACATATGTGGAAAGAGACTTGAACCGATATAGACGAAGTAGCTACAATTTTGAACCCAAGGCATGACACCCCCCCATCTAAGTGGATGGGCATGACACTACCTGACTAGGTGTGGTCTACTTGCCAAGGCAAACCAAGCATGATAACATGACTAGATGGATCCACCAGTATAGCAAGGGTAATAATCATAATCCTATAGTGGCACATATTTTAGAGACTAAAGACTTTATGTAAGGACCCTTTGAGTCGAGCCCTTATCTTAAGCCTCAATCAATGCTAAGTCAAATCGCACAGAATACTTGAAATAAACATACTTTAATTATAACATGAATTAATAAGAACAAGACTTGATTAGTTCATAAACATGCTTGACCTCTAGTAATTAGACTAACTTGAACATGAGAATAGATCATAATCAAACACGAACCCTTGATTTAACATGAATGGCTCACAAGTAGTAAAAATCTTGAAATAAGGCTTAACTTGATACTTGTAAAGTCATATCTAATTTCATGAATTTAATACATACTTGAAAGCCCTTGATCATCATGAAGTCTCTTGACTTGTAAATCATGTAATAGATCATCAATAACTTGAGAATTCTTGTCATGTCATTTTATCAAACTCTTAGTGAGCTTATGATACTAGTTAAAAAGTATGCAATCCAAGAGTGAAATAAGATGAGTAAACTCAATACAAATCAACACACCAACATATAGTATAATCCTCATGTAGGGTATCTTGAAATCCATTACAAGGACTCATGATAATTTATAATTTCATAACTCAAAACATGCATTGTCACAATAGACAAACTCAATTCATGGTCTAAGCTTGAAATAGATAGTCATGCATAATAATTCAATATTTTTGATAAAACTCCAACATAATTTATACTCATAATTAACATTAAAAGATACACATAGATCATACAACTTGAAAACATGTAATTTTCATAAAAAAGGCAAGGTTGGGCTCTATGGATGAAAAGGAACCAATGGATGAAACCCACATACCTTAAACCTTGAGTTCTTAAAGGTGAGCGTAAAGTACTTTTAGAGCTTGAAATAAATCCTTGAGTTCCAAAGTTGAGCTTGGGATTCTTAGATTTGATTGAGAGAGTTGATAGAGTCTTAGAGGGGTTTGAGAGAGGATTTTGTGAGATATAGAGTTGAAAATGACTAAGTATGGGTGATTTCACGCTTAAGTGGGCATGGTACTATGACCCAAATGCACTTGGCTGAAACAAAAAAAGTAAGGAAAATTTTGTAATGGTATGCATCCAGTCCGCGAAGGAGAATTTACACTGCTCCACGCCCAGGTCACATCACATCTGGGGCGCCAATGCTCTCTGAAAATTGAAAATTAGCAAAAATTATTTTTCACCACGAGTCTTCTAAAATCTAGGTTATACATAGTTCCCCATCAATTTTATCCTCTGATAAAGAATATGAAGTCAACTTTTTGATATCACGTATGAATTTTGAGATATATGGAAATTACGATTATGGGCATTCTGAAGCACATTTTGGGGCGTTTTCACAGCCTTAAAAAAAGGAGAACAATTGATATCAATATTGAGGTTGAATTAGCAGTAGTTTTTCTGATCAAAATCAACTAAATAGAGCAAGATTCTTGTTTTTCTCATCAATTTTTTAAACTAATGTTTAGTGTATGCACTCTTGATACTAAATTTACTCAGAGAAAATAATTCAAGAGAGTGAAGAGAATTTTGTCACATGAAATAACTTTGAATAACCAATTTCATAGTTATGTGTAACACCCAGAAAAATTATCGAAATACCCCTAGAATAGAGATGTGCAGATAATGCATCTTCGCATGCTACGTTTGGAAATTTGAGATCGAATTTGTGATTAGTATGAAAAATTGAGTGAGAGAATGGTCTTGCTCAATTTTTAGAGCAACAATTTCCAATGATTGTGCGCTCTCACGGCGCGACGCGACTGGGATGTGGACATGCCTTATATTTTATTAAATTGTTTTGATTGGAATTTGAAAAGTCATTCGAGAAATTTTTGAGAAAGAATGTACATGTGCATGCCCAGTCTATGAGACAGACTGGGAATTTTCAGAGTGAAAGTTTTCATTTTAATTTTAGGGGCATTCCAGTCAATTCCTACATATGTTCACACCCTTAAAACTATTAATCTAATCACATGTCAAAGTATCAACTTACAACAACTAATCCAAAAATTAAAACGTGATAACCACTAAGATTTTCCCTACTTGAAACCCCAAAACACGTCTGCAGTAGTCAAAATTATTATAATAAGTCCTTTCTAAGCCATTGAAAAGTTAAGGCTTGAGAGAGAATAAAGAAGAACGTAAGATTGAAGAATTCAAAGGCAGTTCTTGGAGTTGATTGTTGATAGCTTCATCCCAAGTATGTAAGGCTAAACTAATAGCATGAGATTGTTCTCCCATGTGTCGCATAGGTTGTCTTAGAAGAGAGTTGAAGGTCCATGAGTCTACATACATGATTCTTGATTACTTTCTTGAAAATTATATTTACTACATGTATTTTCCTATGTTGATGATCATCATAAATTTTTTTCTTAAATCGAATACTTTTCATGAGATATTGTACAAACCCTATATGTTAACTTTTGAAAGCATGCATGAATGAAAATAGAGATTGAGTCTAGAGCCTTAATTGAGAATGTCAATTGTGATTGTGATTGAGATGTGAGAATGATGATGAATTGATAGAACTTGATAGTCCCATGAGTCTCTACAACTGAACTCTAATGATTTGTCTATTCGATTGTTTCCTAATGATTGTTTTAAGACTTGAGCTAATGATTGGGATACTGACTGATGAGATGATGAGAGTCTCTATGAGACAGATTGAATGATGAGTGCCCCGATGAGGTTGATTTGAGATGAGTTGATTGAGATAATTTGATTAGGTGGATTGTCTTATGAGCATTGAATCTTGGGAGGAGTATCGAGCATCAAAAGAGTAAGAGTCAACTCAACTCGCACTCGTCAAATATGTAGCCAAGCATAAGTGAGGATTAGAACCATCACATAACATTATGTTGAGGTTCCCTCTGATTAGAAGTCTCTGAAATCAATAGACAACTTATAGATTGTTGTCTCCATTTGGACTTGTCCACTATAGTTTTGATTCATTACCTTCCTGGCATGTATGGAATGACTATGGTAACATCAATGAGATTATTGTACAATCATTGGCTTATAAAAAATTATTGTCGGATAAGAGAAACTTCCAAAAAGTTCATACCTTGAGTATTCTTAGCCGAGATGAGATGAGTCTCTCTGAAATGAGTCTGATTTGATTGATGAGGTTTGATGGGTTAGATGGGTAATTTATCTACTCTTTATTCTTGCTTTAGATAGATACTTGACATGTTGATTTGTTATTATCCTTGTTGTTGATTGATGCTTTATATTATTCTACTTGTTTTAGATTTATTCAGCTATTTTACATATTGTATATTCCATGTACTGATGCCACTTGGTGTTGTATCATTTTATGATACAGATACAGGGATTAGAGATCATCAACAGGTGCATCATTGAGGATCATGGACGTTCAGCTAATTGGTGAACCTCCCCTACTTCAAAGGATTCATTACTTTTATTTTTATCTTGCTTTAGAGTTAGAGTTGCTTAGCTTTATTTTGATTGAGGTAGTCATTGGCACCACCAGATAGTGATAGAGGATTCATAGACTAGAGTTGAATGTTGATTGTTAAGAGTGTAAGCTAGTTCTTCTAGTAGCCTTCTATTACATTATTATTATTTGGATACTAGATGATAAGATGTGCCCAACTATTTCTTTTTTGTCTTCTGCTGATTAGTAGAATGTATGAATGAATGGATGTGATGAGGTCAAGTGGTTCGCTTGGGGACTAGCAATAGTCTCTAGGAGCTGGTTACGTCTTGGGTCCCCTCGAGGGGCGTAACAAACTTGGTATCAGAGCACGAGTTCAAGTGTCCTAGAGAGTCTATAAAGCCATGTCAAGTAGAGTCTTTTTTATGGGTGTGTTGTCGACTACACTTGATAAGCAGGAGGTTATAGGACATTAGGAATTGTTTCACTTCTTTTATATTCTACATAGTGCTATAGAGTTATGGTCTATGAAAGTTATGTTCTAATTCCTACTTTACGCGTTGTAGAATTGTGATCATGCCTCCTAGAAGAGCCGTCAGAGGTAAAGGACGCCCTGCCAGATAGCATGTTAACCCACCTAAGCCTCAAGGACACGAGGAGTCCGTGGAACAAACTATCCCTATTGTTCTGCCCCCGCAACATGAGGTCTCCAATGTTGAGCTTCGCCAGGAAATTTAAACTCTAGCCAAGGTTATCACAGCACCTGCTGTAAGAGAAGAAGCAGGCTGATAGGATGCCCATGACACTTCTAGAGTCCAAGAATTCTTGAGGATGAATCTGTCTGAGTTCACAGGGTTTGCATCCACTGAGGATCCTGAGAACTATGTGGAGGAGCTTCAGAAAGTATTCCTAGTGATGCATGTGGCTGATGCTGACAGAGTGGAACTGACTTTTTATCAACTAAAGGTTATGGCTAGACTGTGGTTTGACTAGTGGAAGAAGGGTAGAGGAGAGGATTCCCCCGTATTGACTTGGGCAATTTTTGAGGAAGCTTTCTTAGGGAATTTTTTCCTAAGAGAATGAAGAGAGGCTAAGGTAAGAGAGTTCTTGAACTTGAAGCAGGGCTCTATGACTATGTAAGAGTATGGGTTGAAGTTTACTCAACTTTTCTGATATACTTCGAATATGGTTGCTGATATGAGGGGGAGATGGGGATATACGTGGATGGGTTGAATAGAGGTCCAAAGAGAGATGGGAGGGGATCAATGCTCGTGAGTGATATGGATATTTAGAGATTGATGATCTTTGTGCAATAAGCTAATAAGAAGAGGCAGCATGATAAAGAGGAGTTTAGAAATAAAAAAGCAAAAACATCTAGCCATAAGGTTGGAAAGAAAGGAATGGAAACCATTTTCCAGCATCATCATTTGTTAGTGCACCTATACCTAGAGTCAGAAATGATCAGAGGTCCTACAAGGTTAGAGCCCATAGATCTCAATCACAAACCAATGTGGCTCAAGGTTCATTGGGTAAGCCAGTATGTGGCAAGTGTGGTAAATTTCACTTAGGGAAATACCATGAGGGGATTGATGTATGGTACAAGTGTGGCCAACTGGGTCACTATCAGAGAGATTATCCAAAGTGAGTTGACCAAGCTCAATCTACTGCACCAGCCCCACTAGCTAAAGGAAATCAGAGAGGTACTATGTCAGGTACAAGCGAGGCCACAAATTGTTTAATAGATTTGATAGAACCCCTGAGAGTCTTCTTGAACCCTTTGATGTTTCTAATCCCATGGGTGAGTATATTCGGGCTGAGAGAGACTATAGAGCTTGCGTAGTGTCCATCCATCATAGGGATACTATCATAGATCTTTAGATATGACTGATTTTTTTCTTTGATCCTTGGCATTGATTACCTCCATGCCTGTTATGCCTCCGTTGATTATAGAGCTCGAACTATTAAGTTTCAATTTTTGAATGAACTGATTCTAGAGTAGAAGGGTGATTATGTAGCACCTAAAGGAAATTTTATCTCATATCTTAGAGCTAGAAAGATGATTGCTGAGGGTTGTATCTACCACCTCATGTGAGTGAAATCCGATGATGTTGAGTCTTCTACTCTTGAGTCAGTCCCCATTGTAAATGAGTTTCCAAAAATATTTCCTGAGGATCTGCTTGTAGTCCCTCCTGATAGGGAGATTGACTTTGGGATTCATGTTCTTCTCGATAACCAGCTTATCTAGATTCAACCTTATAGGATGGCCCCGGCTGAGTTGAAAGAATTGAAAGAACAATTGAAAGATTTGTTAGAGAAGGGCTTCATAAGGCCGAGTTTTTCACTTTAGGGTGCCCCTATCCTATTCGTGTGAAAGAAAGATGGGTCTCTCAGAATGTGTATTGACCATAGGCGACTAAATAAGGTCACCATAAAGAATAAGTATCCTCTCCCAAGGATAGATGATTTGTTTGAACAACTTTAAGGTGCCTGTTGTTTCTTAAATATAGACCTCAAATCTGGCTACCAACAGTTGAAAGTGAGGGAATGTGACATTCCAAAGATAACCTTTACGACTGGATATGGCCAAGTTAAGTTCTTGGTCATGTCTTTTGGGTTGATGAATGCACCTGCAGCCTTCACAGATTTGATGAATGGAGTGCTCAGACAGTATCTTGATATGTTTGTGATTTTTTTCATCAATGACATTTTGGTGTATTCGAGAGATGAAGAGGAGCATGCAAATGACCTCGGAATTGTACTCCAAAGACTTAAAGACCATGAGTTATATGCAAAATTCTTGAAATATGAATTCTGGCTTAAGTCAGTGGCTTTCCTAGGCCATATTATCTCCAGTGATGGTATTCGAGTGGATGCTCAAAAGATTGAAGCAGTTAAGAACTGGCCCATACCGATCTCTCTAACTGACATAAGAAGTTTCTTGGGGTTGCCAGGCTATTATCGCAGATTTATTGAGAGATTTTCTTCCCTATCCACAACATTGACTAAGTTGACTCAGTAAAAGGTCAAGTTTTAGTGGTCCAATGAATGTGAGAAGAGTTTCCAAGATTTGAAGACTAGACTAACTACTGCACCTATTTTAACCTTGCCTGATGGGACAAAGGACTTTGTGATCTATTATGATGCTCTAAAAGTTAGATTAGGATGTGTGCTGATGCAAAGAGGGAAAGTGATAGCCTATGCTTCCAAACAACTTAAGATTCATGAGAAGAACTATCCAACCCATGATTTTAAGTTGGTGGCGGTGGTGTTTGCATTTAAAATCTAATGCCACTACATGTATGGAGTGTATGTGGATGGGTTCACTAACCACAAGAGGTTACAGTATATTTCAATCAGAAAGAGCTCAACCTGCAATAGATAAGATGGTTGAAGTTGCTCAAGGATTATGACATGAACATTCTCTTCCATCTAGGTAAAGCTAACATTATTATTGATGCTCTTAGCAAGTACATCGATTGGCTTGATTGGGAGTTCAACTTGAGAAAAATAAAGAGGGAGGAGTTAATATTCAAAATAGATATGCTTCATCTTTGGTGGCAGAGGTGAAACAATAGCAAGATGGAGATTTTGTCATTCTCCAATTGAAGGAGGTCATTCATAAACAGAAAGTAATGGTCTTCTCCAAAGGGGGAGATAGAGTATTAAGATACCAGAGTGGATTATGTGTCTCCGGCATTGATGGTATTCGAAATAAAATCATGGCTGAAGTAGACAATACTAGATACTCTATTTATCTTGGCTCTACCAATATGTACCATGACTTGAGAGAAGTCTATCGATGGAGTGGAATTAAGAGAGATATTGATGAATTTGTTTCAAAGTGCTCGAATTTTCAGCAAGTGAAAGTTGAGCATTAAAGGCCATGTTGATTGACTCAGAACTTTGAGATTCCTGAGTGAAAGTGGGAGATGATCAATATAGACTTCATTACTAGTCTATCTAGGTCTCAAAGGCAACATGATTCGATGTGGGTAATTATGGATAGGATGACAAAATCGGCTCACTTCTTAGTAGTTAAGACAACTAACACTGCGGAGGAGTATGCCAAGTTGTAGATTCAAGAGATTGTGAGGTTGCATGGAGTTTCCTTGTCCATCATCTCGGACAAAAGAGCTCAATCCACCTCTTAATTTTGGAGATCGTTTTAGAAAGGATTGGGTACGAAAGTCAATTTGAGAACAACCTTTCATCCATAAACATATGGTCAGGCAGAGCATACAATTCAGGAGTTGGAAGATATATTAAGCGCTTGTGTTCTTGATTTCAAGGGAAATTAGGATGATTACCTACTATTGATTGAATTTGCATATAACAACAATTATCTTGCAAGCATACAGATGGCTCCCTATGAAGCCTTATATGAGAGGAGATATAGATCACCGATTGGGTGGTTAAAGGTTGGAGAAGTGGAGTTGATTGAGCCTGAACTTGTCCATCAATCAATGGAGAAGGTTAAGGTCATTAAAAAGAGATGAATACTGTGTAGAGTCGCTAGATATCCTACACTGATGTGAGAAGGAGAGATTTGGAGTTTGAGAAAAATGATTAGGTATACTTGAAAGTGTTACCTATGAAGGGTGTCATGAGATTTGGGAAGAAGGGTAAATTGAGCCCACGTTATATTGGGCCTTATCAGATTGTGAAGAGGATTGGGAAGGTATCCTATGAGGTAGAGTTGTCCTCTATGTTAGATGGTATTCATCCAGTGTTTCACGTTTCAATGTTGAAGAAATGCTTTGGAGATCCTAATTTGGTGATCCCTGTGGAAAGTATTGGAGTGAAGTATAGCTTGACCTACAAAGAAATTCTGGTCCAAATCTTTGATCATCAGATTCGCAAGTTGAGAACCAAAGGGATAGCCTCAGTCAAAGTCCTGTGGAGAAATCAATTCATTGAGGAAGCCACATGGGAAGCTGAGGAAGAGATAAAAAGCAAATATCTGCACCTATTCGCACCAAATGATGAAAATGTTGAAGGTAACTTCCTTACCCTTAACTAAATTGATGGTCCTTTCTTAAGTTGATTATCTATTCTTGAGCCCGAATAGAGTTGATTGATGAGTGATAAAGAGTTAACAGTTTGATTGATAGATGTGAATGTTGAGATGAGTTTGAGTCTATTCGTGTCTTGTCATCCACCTTTACTCATCATTCGAAGATGAATGATCCTAAGGGGAGATGATGTAACATCTGATAAAATTATTGAAATACCCCTAGAATAGAGATGTGTGCGTAGTGCATCTTGAAAGATAAATTTTTGATCCAAAATGACTTCCAGTAGTTGTGCACGTCCAAGGCGCAATGCACCTAGGACGCAGATATGCATTATATTTTTTTAAATTTTTTCAATGGGAATTGAAAAACTCGTTTGGGAAATTTTTGGGAGAAAATGTACATGTGCGCGCCTTGTTAGTTCGCGAAGCAGACTAGGCATTTTTAGAGTGAATGTTTTTGTTTTAATTTGAGGGGCATTCCGATCAGTTCTCACCCCTAGTAAACTCAAAACATGATCAAATTTTGTCATTTTGATGTGCAAATAGGGTCTAAAACCCCACTCTAAGTCCTTTCTAAGTCATTGAAAAGTTAGGGCTTGAGATAGAAGAAAAAAGAAAAGAAAGATTGAAGAATTCAAAGGCAATTCTTGGAGTTGATTGTTGATGGCTTCATCCCAGGTATGTAAGACTAAAATAAAAACATGAGATTGTTCTTCTATGTGCCCCATAGATTTTCTTAGAAGAGAGTTGAAGATCCATGCTTCTATATATATGATTCTTGATTACTTTCTTAAAAATTATATTTACTACATGTATTTTCATATGTTGATGATCATTCTAAACTTGTTTTCTTGAATTGAATACTTTTCATGAGATATTGCATAAACTTTATATGTTAACTTTTGAAAGTATGCATGAATGAAGATAGGGATTGAGTCTAGAGCCTTGATTAAGAATGTCAATTGTGATTGTGATTGAGATGTGAGAATGATGACGAATTGATAAAACTTGATAGTCCCATGAGTCTCCACAAATGAACTCTAATAATTTGTCTATTCGATTATTTCCTAAAGATTGTTCTAAGCCTTGAGCTAATGATTGAGCTATTCATTGATGAGATGATGAGAGTCTCTATGAGATTGATTGAATGATGAGTGCCTCCATGAGGCTGATTTGCAATAATTTGATTGGATGGATTGTCTTATAAGTATTGAGTCTTAGGAAGAGTATCGAGCACCAAAAGAGTATGAGTTAATTCAACTCGCACTCTTTAAACTACGTAGCCAAGCATAGGTGAGGATTAAGACCATCATATCACATTATGATGAGGTTCCCTCTAATTAGAAGTCCCTAAAATCAATAGAGGGCTTATAGATTGCTATCTCCATTTGGACTTGTTCATTATGGTTTTAATTCATTCCCTACCTGGCAAGTACAAAATAGTTGCGGCAGTATCTGCAAGATTATTGTACAATTGCTAGCTCATAAGTGATTATTATCGAATAACAGAAACTCCCAGAAAGTTCCCAACTTGAGTACTCTGAGTCGAGATGAGA
>DF361082.1:0-12330 GCA_000787875.1 Solanum virginianum | reverse complement strand
TCTCTCTCTCTCTCTCTCTCTCTCTCTCTATATATATATATATATATATATATATATATATATATATATATATATTGATACACATGCGTACATGAATGTCAAACTATGTTGTATACTATTTTAGCATTATTTTTTAAAATAAAGTCAATATTATAAATTAAAAATTTAAGTCAACAACTACAAATGCAATAATTAAGTATAAGTTCCTCCATCCATCCATCCATCCATCCATCCATCCATCCATCCATCTCATTTAAAATTAATTATGATGTGAAAATTACATCTTTAAGTCAAAAAAGTCATAATTCTTTAGGAAAAAAATCACAACCCTGCAGAAAAGTTACAACTCTATAAAGAAATCACAAATCTTTAAGTCACAACTCTTCGAAAATGTCACAGCCTTTTGAAAAAGCCATGATTCCTTGAAAAAGTCACAACCTTTCAAAAAAGTCACAACATTTCAATGTGAAATGGTATTTGCTTTTAATATAATATAATCTAATGTAAAATATAAATATATATTAAAATGGAAATTTTAAGCTGGGTATTATAGTAATTTGACATTTCAGTTAGGGAGTTCATTCTTTTAAGATAGTACGCAAGTATATATGTGTGTGTGTGTGTGTATAAAATCTAGTGTATAATGATATATGTGTAAATTATAATGTATTATAAAGATTTTAAAAATAAAAGAAGAGATAAATGTAAAGAGTATATGTAATACGTAATAGTGTATAAGGAGGTAACGATCACCCTCCACCTCCAAGGTTATGAGCTTAAGTTACCAAGAGAGTAGAAAGGTAGAAGACCAAAAAAATACCTAAAAGAGGTGTAATATATAATAGTTTATAAGGATGTATATATGATGCAATAAACAATAATAACAATATACTCAGTGTAGTCCCATAAGTGGAGTTTGGGGAGGGTAGACCTCAAAAGTGAGAAGAGAGACTATTTTCAATAGACCTCGGCTCAAGACAAAAATGGTCTAGAAAATGACGATATGAAAGTACACTAAACAATAGATAATAACAAAACAAGAGATAGGAATGTAATAAAACTACAACAAAATACTACTACAAACAACTACACAACCACAGACTTTGTCTCCGTGTGTCCAAATTGCCAAAAAATTAATGTGGAGCACCAAAGACCATGTAGTTTAGTGAAAAACATAAAGTTTCTCAAATGGAAATGTGAGATGATCAATTGGACTTCATTACAAGTTTACCATAATCTAGCAAGCAACATGATTCGATTTGGGTGATTCTGGATAGGATGAAAAAATTAGTCCACTTCTTAGCTATTGAGATGACTGGCATCACAAAGAATTATGCCAGACTGTATATCTAGAGATTGCCAGACTATATTGGGTTCCCTTGTCTATCATCTTAGATAGAGGAGCTCAATTCACGGCTCAATTTTGAAGGTCATTTTAGAATGAATTGGGTTCAAAGATAAATCTTAGTACTGCTTTTCACCCTCCAACAATTGGTCAGGTATAGTGTTCAATTTAGACTTTTAGGGATTGTTGAGATCCTATGTTACTGATTTCAAGGGAAATTGGGATGACCATTTGGCTCTTATTGATTTTGCATACAATAATAGTTATCATTCGAGCAATCAGATGTCCCCATTTAAAACCTTGTATAAGAGAAGATCTAGATCATCAATCGGGTGATTTGAATTTGGTGAAACAGAGTTGATTGGACCCGAGCTAATTCATCAAGCTAAAGAAAAGGTTAAGATCATACAAGAGAGGTTGAGAACTACCGATAGTCACCAAAACTCCTACACCAATGTCATACAAAGAGATTTGAAGTTTGAGGTGAACGATTGGGTACATTTTGAAGATTTCTCCTAAGAAAGGAATTATGAGATTTGGAAATAATAGAAAATGTAGTCCATGTTGTATTAGTTCATCTTGATTTACAAAATGAGTTGGTAATGTAGGATATGAGATGGAGTTAGCTTTTATTCACCACGAATTCCATATTTCAATGTTGATAGGTGTTTGGGAGACACTTTATTGGTGGTTCCTATAGAGAGTGTGAGGGTAAGTGATAACTTTTCCTATGAGAAGATCTCGATCTAAATACTTGATAGTCAAGTTCACAAATTGAGGACGAAGGAGGCTACACCTGTGAAAATTCTATAGATAAATCAAAAGCTACATGGAAATTTGAAGAAGGTATAAAAATTAAATACCCGTATCTATTCATGCCTACTAGTGGTAATGTTGAAGGTACTATTTCCATTTTGAATCTCAAGTTTGATGCCCATTCTTAATGTTTGAGTATTTGAGAATTTTGAGTTTCTGAGTATTTAATGGCTTGATTGTATTCATACTTGATGTCTCCTAGTTTCATTATCAGTCAAGGACAAATGATCCTGGGGAAGAGATATTCTAACATCCTCTAAAATATCCTAACATAAAAAGCCCAAAAATTGAGAGATCTAAATCTAATAATATAGCACAATGGGTTCTATGAACCCTGCCTATGGCCCGGGAATTTGTCTATGAGCCGTAGGAAAGGGTATCATAATTCATCACTTGACTTAGGTCAGCGGTTCTACGAACATGGTTTGTGACCCATAGTTTGGACCACGACCCATCTATATGATTTTGTAGTCCTCATCCTAGTTGAATAGTGCCCAATCTATGAAAGGTCTTCATAACCCGTAAAGATTCCTACGATCCATATTTGGTTCCTTATAGTTCCCTATCCCAAACCTAGTGTACAGTCTACAAAGGAGCATTTATGATTCATGTCTTATACTATGATGCATAGTCCTTGGTTTGTGGATTCAAGATCCAAAAATCATAGTCTTTAGATATTGACCATCTTCGACAGGATGAAATCTCATTACGACCCATCAATGGGTCTATGACTTGTAGAAGGCTAATCATAGATCCAGACATGATTTCCCAGGAGACCACGAGGTCTTTGTTCTACGATCCATAAAATGACCTATGACTCGTAGATGTGATTTCATAAATTAGTTTGTCAGTTTAATGAGGGTTTTTTAAAATCTTTTTTGATCCTTTTCTAATTAAGCCCTGAATGTTTTGGAATTGAAATATGATTCATATAAAGACTCAATAGAATGCATACCCCCATAATCATTTAGATACTTTAAGAACTAATTCAAGAGAGAAAAAACTAAAGTTCAAGCCATTCTACCATGGTATTTCAGTTCCAAGTCAAGTTTAAATCTTTCTAGGTTATGTAAGGCTATAATACCATTGAATTGAGTTTGTCAACACACCCAACAGTTACATTTTCTTTTGATTGAGTATTGAATTGAGTCAAAAATCTGATTTTAAATTTTGATAGAGTTATTCTTATTCTATTGAATTTTAAATAATTATGCATTTAGATTATTGTTGTTTTACATCTCATATTATTGTAATTATTATTTTTTGTTACTTTTCCTATGAATTCTAATAGAATTTATGATCACGAATTTTTCATGCATTATGTGATGTTGAGATTCATGATTTTCATGAATAAAATAAAGTATTATTTTGCAAGTTGAGATGATGCATGTTTTAATGAGTCTTTATGAGCTTTGAGTATTATGTTTAAATTTTGTTTTGAAAAACTTTTGATGATGATGTAAATGATTTAAAGTATGTTTATTGATGAAAGTTAATGACGGTGTTTTGAGATAAAATTGATGTTTTGATGTTAAAGTCCAATGAAACTAGATGAGATGACAATATGAGGACATATTTTGGGAGTAGTATTAGCACTGATTTAGATAAGAATATAATTAACTAAAATTCTATAAACTATATAGTCAGCATAAGATAGGGTCTATACCTCTATTATCTCAAAAGAGGACTTTTTATTAAATTGTTGATGTTTTGTTCCTTACCTTTGACAAAGTACTGCCTGGTTGTTGCAATATTGTCAGTTATAAAAATTCCTTAAGTGTAATAATATATTATTTTAATGAGTTGCATATATGCATTGATTATTGATAAACATGTTATTTGTGATTTTAAACTTACATAACATATTGATGTTGAATTAAGGTTTATTTTTTCTTTGAGTATCTTTGATGTTTGTTATTCTACTTATCCATATTACATACTGTAGATTCCACATATTGATATCATTCAATGTTGCATCTCCTTGTGATGCAAATATAGGTGTTAGAAATCCTTAGCATATGATACACTAAAGATTCCAAGCATTCCTAGAGATTTGATGAGGCTTTTTAGCATTTGGAGGGTTACTTTTTTATTTCAATTTATGTCTTTTTTGCATAGTTTTGAGGTAGCTATGGACTTGTCTTGGCACTTTCTTGATAGTTGATAGAGGTTTCATAGACAAAGTCAAATATTGTAGTTGGAGTTTGTTTGAAACATATTTTATTGATATAGAATTATTGTTGAGTTATATTTTGAGTTACCTATTTATTGATTGTGTTTTCCTAAATCCCACATGAGGATTTCTTAAATCTATAGAGTTTTTGCTAAATGAACATGTGATGAAATCAAGTGATTTGCTTGAGAGCAAGCAATGATTTCTAAGTGCCGATCACATCTAGGGTACCCTGCTGAGGTGTAACACTTGTACAATTGGAATCGTGAATGTTTTTACTTGAGTTTTAAGAGACTTACCTAAGCTTGCCTTGGAATTCTTAGTAGGTATACCTAAGGTCATGAATTTCAATGGTGAGACCCTTGTAGTTTTTTATCCCACTAAAATTTAGTATATGCCATTGTTTTTGTTGTCTCAAGGTAAGGCTTATATGAAGTGTATACCCTATAAGTAGGAAAATTTCAAAATAAGGAGGAAAATGCAGCAAAGCGCAATGGTGTAGGTTCCACGAGTTATGACTATGGTTCATAAATGTTCTATAAGCCATAGCCAGGTGCTCGTAGATGACATCTATGCTGAGAAATTTTTTTTAAAATTTGATGTTCTATGAGGTACTTATACGAGTTGTAATTTGATCCACTACCTATAGATGATGGTCATTGATGGGGGTTAGAATTTGAAAAAATAAAGGGTTGTAATACTTTGGTTATGAGTGGATAGGATGAGCCCACAAAAGGAAACACGAGTAAAAGTTGGGACTCATGAAATGCCCTAGCTTTTAGAATATTTTGAAAAATATCAAGGCAGTTTAAGAGTGGGGTCTTATGGCTTGCATTAATTTGTACTATCTGTACTTTGTTCTCGTAGAGAGAGTCCTAGAGGGATGAAATTTGGCTTCATATGGAGAGATTCCATGAGGAGGATTTATGGCCCGTAGAAAGATCTATGATCCGTAGAAGTGATTTCGTGGTTGAAATCCTATAACTTGAAATTTATGTCTGATTTATACGGATGGACTCTAAGGTTCGTATAAGGAATTACGGACTGTAGATGGGTCCCTATCCGGCTGAAAGTATATTTTGATTCTTTTCTACACTCGTAATCGATGGGTCCCTATCTGGCTGAAAGTATATTTTGATTCTTTTCTACACTCGTAATCTTAAAATATGTCATTTTGGCCTTATAAATCTACCCATAACTATTTTTGTACTAGATTTTCACCCCATTCACCATTTGTCTCCCAATTTCACAAACTCTCTCGAGATTTTTTCTTCCTCAAGCTCTCATTGAAGCTCAAGCTAGGGTTTGAAGTTCCATCATCAAATTTTTAATTTTATTCAAGCAATTTACTCAAGATATGTGGGTATTCAACCATAGATACTTTTCACCCATAGAGCACAATAAATTCTCTATGTTTTCAACCAAATTCAAGTATAAACTTTATGGACTTTTATGATTTCTCATCCAAGTACATGAATTATGTTTTATATTATGATTATTGATCTAATTATGTATGAATTTTATTAATTATATGATTTCTATGATTTTCATTCAATGTCTCCTATGTACTATTTAGGGTTCCTGAAATTCAATATGGATCCTTTCAACTATTATTTAATTGATGTTATTTTACATAATTATGAATGTTTTTTTTTTCAATTACATGAGTTTAAGTTCATTACATATAAACCCAAGATTTTACCCTAGTTTTCACTACCACTCATTATAAATTGACAAGTCTTTCAAGTAAGCTTATGAAAAGGATGACCTAAGACCCAAACAGACTCTTTAATGAGGTAGTATTCATAATGACAGAAAGCCTACACCCACATTACATGAATCACATAAAATGAGCAATTTTATGAACAAGTTCTTATCAATTGGATTGGTAGCTATTGATTAGCTTTCCATACGTTAAGTTCCATGATTTATAACAAGCATGAACCATGATTTATGGAAAGCCTTATGATTCAATGACAAGTATGATTCATGACTATGTTAAGTGGCTTAGCACCGAGTGAACTTTGAGGTGGAGACTTGACCTAAGGGTTGATGTTGCTCAACTCAGCTACTCAAAGGAAGCAAAGGCAGTCATCATCAACATAATAACCCAACTTTAGAGGTCAGGATCGATCTCACAGGGAATAATGTGTCGACGAATGAGTAGAACAAGGACCTATGGCTACTAGATTTTGACTCTTATTAAAACAAGGACCTATGACTACTAAATTTTGACTCGATAAGTAAGTACTAAGAAAGAATTCTAAATAAAATGGGGGGAAACTAAGCTAACAACTAATCCTAATGAACAATTGGGTAAAGATTAATCAAGCACGGGAGCATGGATAGGGGATACGAGAATCAATCAAATCTCAAATGATCCATCACAGTTTGCATCAAATTAACTCTGTGGGTAGGCTAGGTTTGCTTGTAATCACTCAGGCTAAGGTAGGTGATATTTCGCAAGAGTCAACTATGACCTCTTATGCGAGCCACTCAAAGACACGCCTTGCTTGAGCACCTCAAAGAAAAACTCCCAAGATCTTAACTGTTGAGTACCTTTTGAGGCTCTCAACTCATAAACCCATGATATTATGCAAACCTCCACCTTAACTATACTAGGTAAAGCAATAATTGAAGATCTAAGCTAGATTCAAGTAGCTACCTCAAACCTAAGTTATACCAGAAGATATGCATGAACCTATAAACCAATTCAAACAGTCAAAACAATATGGGAGAAAGCCTCTTGATTTTGCAAGTAAATCATCAACTAAGCATGAAAACAAGACAAATGATCAAAACCCATATATAAATTAACATCCAAGCTTCTATTAAATCTACAAATTTAGCATTCAAAAATAAGAAAAGAAAGAGTGAATGAAAGATAAATACAAGTGATGTCCACACTCTTCAATCCACTTAAGAATATGTGAAAAACTTGCTTAAAACCCTCACCCTAAACAGAAATCTACACTAATGTGTGGTTTTCTTCTTCAAAGATGTATCTCTTAGTGTATTGTCGATGTATTGTATGAAGAATGAAGGTTGGGAGTGCATGTATACATGATTTTAGGACTAAAAATGGTGAAATTTCAGAGCTGACCTAATGCTGGTCTCTGCAACATTCTGGGATAACGCTCAGCATTTCACGATCGTAAAGGTTGTGTTTCCTTGTACTTTGCCTTTGCATCTAGGCTTAGTACGTTCATGCTTCTATGCATGCCACAACTTCGCTATCGCAGCCTGAAGGCCGCATTCGCAGAGTGTATTTGCTATCAGGTACATTTTGTGCATTTCAGCTCATTTTGGCTTCAACTCAGCTCCAATCTTCAATTCTTCTTGGCAAGGCCAAATCTAACCCATATGTCCATGTAATAAACACTATGCAAAATATAATTAGCCTTAAGTTATGAGATTAACAACACAAAATCATTAGAAAAGAGTAAGAAATGAGTGCAAGTCATACACTCATCAACACCCCCAATTTAACACTTTGCTTGTCCTCAAGCAAAATAAAACCAAACTCAAGAGGCTAGCAATTTATGCACACAATCCCAATACACTTTTGAAACAATTAAATCATAATCATGACAATGGTTGGTACCAACAATTAACATAAGTATATAAATGTCTATCAAGTAACTCCTTCACATTTCAAAAGTATTTTTTTCAATTCAAAGCACATTTTCTAGGGATGACCAAGTGACAACACAAATATTCAAGGAGTAACTCAAACTCCTAATCAACTAACAAGTTTCACTTGACTCAAACTTAGAAAAGCATCCATATCACAAATCCATGTCAATTTGCATGTCCTAAAAAAAAGTCCCAAAACACACACAAATATATATAATGAACATGGGATAAGGAGTTAAACACTCACACTTAACAAAAGAACATCTTGTGTACATAAATGCCACACCATAAGCTTACCTTTACTTTCAATCAACATTAGCTCAATTTCATTTGGTTAGAAATCTCAAATGGCTTTTTAGGCTCGTAATGTAGGCTAAGGGGTAGGGTACGATACAATTTGGACAATAGTGACTAACCCTCCTTATGTCCCACATAAAACATTCATTCTTTTTCAACTTTTTCACTTTTCTTTTTTGCATCACACACCAATGCGTATTTAACCCTTCTTTTTCACTAAGGTGCCCCACTTGTCAACATTTTCATCACTTTGGAGGATTCTTTTTATTCAAGCACTTTTCGTTCACTTTTTTCCATTTTGAAAGCACTCTTTTTCTTTTCATTTCATTCATCCATTCATTTTTCTTTTTTTTTTCCTTTGACAAGCCTCCAAGTGGTAGACACCCTTCTTTTTTCTCCTACATCATCCCCCCAACGTAGGCTTGAAGCCTTAATTGTCATAAACATGCAAAACTCAATAAGGGATAAGGGTTAAAAAGATGGATATCTTTTCAAAAAAATTCAAGGCTTGTAATTAAGGTTGCCAATAGAAAGGGCTAGGCTCAAAAGGGACACTAGGGATAAAATCAATACGTTTGGTGTCTATTTAGGCTATGTGGACTCAATTCAAATCAAAGAATGCCTAAGATCATTTTTTCAACCAAAGCCTCTCAAGACCAACATTTCAAGACTAACAAGGCAAGTAGTAGGTGACATAAGTGCACACAAGGAACAAAATAAAAACTCACAACACACATGACATGCAAATTAAACAAGAAAGGATCAATATAACTCTTAAGCAAAGTACAAGGGACTCATTTTTTTTATATATATATCTAGCAAGTAGGAGTCCCCAAAAGAGTCAAAGTGTTGTCTCAAAATCATCCCAAAATCATTTAACTTTCAAAAATTGGAGGGGTGTGTCTTTTTCACAATCCACAACACGTACCTAAATATATTAGTACCAAACAAGTCATAATCCCAATGTATAGCTCCAACAAGAGTTTATGGGTACTCAGACTTTACCAAAGACCATATTCAACTCATACACTACAAGTCATAATCCCAATGTATAGCTCCAACAAGAGTTTATGGGTACTCAGACTTTACCAAAGACCATATTCAACCCATACACTCACACATCCAATCAATGATTTTCCCTTAAGACTGTCGTCACTCAATCCATATCGGGAATCATCAATTATACACGTCATTAAAAAGAAAAATAAGAAGCTACCAAATTTACTAAGACAACTAAACCTAAACACAATATATACAAGCCTGACAAGGGCATACTATAAGCAACAAAAATCAAGCCCGACAAGGGCACATCATCAATACAAAGCAATCAAGAGTCTACAAGTGCCAATAAATCTAGAGTAAACAAAATAGAAAAGAAGAGTCATAATCAAGTCATAAGAGCACCTCTAACTAAATCTTGTGTTGTGTGCTCACAGCACAATCACAAAATAGAAGAGAATACAAGGGGCTCCCTAAAAATTATCATTCGATGCTCGAGCCCGAAGAGATGGTCAACTCATCATAAGGATCTAAAGAGCTGGACCCAGACAACTTCCATAATTTGCCCATCATCTTGTTCAAGAATTTACTCTTCTTCTTCTCATGCTACCTGAACTTCTTCTGCCTCTGCTCTATCTTTTCGTGCCTCCGGCTCATATGCTCAAGCCGATCACTCATAGCACTCTGAGTCATTGCAACTGATGCAAGTTGTTATTCCCCAAAAAGAGGGGAGGCACGATTGGCACTCGATATCGTTATTGACTGAGTAAACCACTAAACATGCTAGTTAACTAAACTAGGGACAAGAAGAAAATCAGGCAGCATAATATCTGAAAAACTAAGCTTGGACCATTTAGGTTATGACCTGGTCAAGAGCAAATTATGTATATCAAGATAGATAAACTAAAATGATAAAGTACTAGCTAGTTGACAAGGCTGCAACAATAGGTACAGGCACATACTATATATAGATGCCAATCCTATGATTGGAGACTGAAAGGCATAAAAGAACCATCCCAAAACAACATGTCTACAATAGCCTCTAAGAGAATCACTAATACTATTAGGACAGGGCCCCGACTATACCCAATCGTATAACAAAAAGTAAGTACCCTGTGAAAGTTCCAGGAAGATGTGACGCTTACCAACTCACAGCTGAACTGGGCTCCCAGTGGAGAGGTCGATCAGAGTCTCTACCTGAACTTGTACGCACGAAATAAAATGCAGTGTCCCCAAGTAACAAGACGTCAATATGAATAAACATGTACTAGTATGTAAGGCAGAAAGTAAAACCATAGATAATAGTAGTAAAAAGGGTAATAGAATTACCACTTGTAACCAAAACTCAAGTAACCTTAATGGCCAATAATCAACCTTCTAGTGGTCAAATATCCATGGTATGCTCGAGTATCACATGTCATGAATATATACATACATATATATAATGCATGACATACCCAACCAAATGCTAGTAGTGGTGGTTCTTTTCGGTAGCTAACCGATATCATATTTGCCAACCTTTGGCCATTTGTATCATATACATATATATAATCATTTGGAAAAATAGGCATCATACCTCCAATTAAAGCTCAAATTCCATGCATAATGTGCCACATATGATATGAATATTGAGTGCACATAGTAGGTCATAGCATAAATTTAGCCAATCTTGGCTTATCGGTACACTTATCCTCATAACTTCATAATAATTGTCATAGCATATACACATGACTCGTGGGATCTTACATGTCTTTCAAATAAGTTTGACAACTTAACTCAACATTTAGAATAAGGCCTTAACTCTAAAAATGTTCATAAAGTTACTTTACATAATGCCTATACTTGGTTCCATGTCAATTAGAAAAAAGAAAGTACTTAAAGAGAATCAAGTACCTTAGTAGTTTAAATAGGAGCATTATAGTGGAGATTATTAGAAATCAATGTGTTACTTGTTAAGTGCTTCAATTATATTTTTTGTATTGAAGAAAGATTGATTATGAATACTCCATTCCTTTCGTTATCCACATTTATTTTAAATACACTACACCAGAAGAGAAACACCTCGAACATATGGATAGGTAGCCAAGAAAAATGACAAAATGATATATAGATATTGAATGTCCAATTTAAGTGAACGAATAGAATTTCAACCTAACCATTATGAAAATAACTTAGCTACAATCCCAGTGCCTTTTACCAAAGGTCTTTCTAGCAACAGAATAGTAAGATATCACATTTAACGTTTTGGGAAACTTTCTGAATTTCGTGCTAAAAGGAGGGAGTTTAGCTTTAACATACCTTCCCAACGGACATCCTATTGCCCAATGTTTCTTCATGAGAGTTGTTTCTTACATCATCAGCTTTGCAAACAACTGTATAAACACAGCTTAAAGACACCTATAAATAGTCCAAAATTTAGCATTAATGACCAGATTCACCAAATAGTATTTGCGCGAGGAAATGTCCGTAAAACTTCATAAAAATGACCATAAAAAAGCCCCAAGATTATTACCTGAACATACCAGCTGCAAAACAAGAACACCCATTTTTTTACAGCCCAAAAATAGCCCCAAACATAACTAATAGGAGGGGAAAACAATTGCAAATCGTAAGGCATGCTTTTCTAGGCATGGGGATAAATTTTAACAGTAAAATTCTAAAAAACTTACCCAAATCACCTTGGTACCTTGAGGGAACTTTATCTTTAGTTTATATGTTATTTGGGACAAAATGAAACTGATTCGAGCTTCAAAAAGCTCAAATTAGCCGACATCTAGGTGGGTTGACCCAACCTAACCCAGCCCATGACCCAGTTTCTTGCTCGGGTAGCACAGTAAAACTATCATAACCTTTTATTCTGAGGTTGGTTTGATGCATGGTTTTGTGCGTTACAAACTAGACTCATAGATCTTAAATTTGATAAGTAATGGACTTTCTATCTCTTTATGGTTTGGGAGATATGTCTTGATACATTTGACCCAAATTTAAGAAGAATTTCTTAAAGAAACTTACGGTAACTTTGGACAACCTTTATCTTGCAACTTTCTTGATTCCAAAACTTAAT
>DF361083.1:27362-46420 GCA_000787875.1 Solanum virginianum | reverse complement strand
TGCATAGCTCTAAACCTGTCCGGCTCCGTCCGATCCAAACTGATTGAAATAGTAGCATTCATTCTTAATTAGTTCCAAAAGGATTTGTCCATAAAAGGGGGGAAGCGTTCCCTACTAGAACAGAATTATTGTTTATTTAATGGTGGCAAAAGCTAGTAAATCTTGATTTTGTTCAAATTCTAACATATGTTTTACCTCCAAACAAATCCAAACTTCTATCCCACCATCTATAGAATCCATGAGCAAAATTGTATTCTTATAGTTAAGTTCCATAATGCTCATCCATTTTGGCTTTCCCCATCCAAAATTTGCTTCATAAAATGGCACACCACACCAACTAGTAAAATGATACAACTCTATATCTCTACTTCTTGATAAAATATCTCCAAACATGTTCCAATTTTCAAGTATGGGGTCTAAAACAACATCCCAACTTAAACTTTTTGTGCCATTTTTGCTATAAGGAAACTCTAATAAACTTTTTCTCAATATATTCACAAGATTTGGTAAGTCATTATTGTCACACTCATTTTTAGTAGCCATCAAAAAGGCAAGAAAATTTCCTATAGTCCCACTAGGCAAAGGTGGTACAAGTCTTTTCCTAACATTCACTACATGTGATAAGTAAGACGTACTTTTAGATGAAACGGTCACACATTTCCATATGAGAGCTGACACAGCTTCAACACGGGTAGGGCTAGGTACATCCTTAGATAAAGCTTTAGATTTGAGATTTGCGATGCTAGGTCCATCAAACAAGAAAATCTTTGAAACACTTTGTTGATTATGATCAACAAGATTCGCGAATGGCAAAGGTGGGGGTTGTTTCTTTGGTGGGAAGACTTCGACCCCTGTTTTAAAATCAGGGGTCGATAGTAATTGGGCATCCATCCCTCCTGCTCGAGCGATGGATGCCCAATTATTAATGAAAGTGCAAATAGACGTTGCATCGGACAACTTATGAGAAACCCAACAACCTAATATCATGCCTCCACATTCAAAAAATGTGAGCTGAACAATCAACAAATGAGTTTGCAATAGTGAATCAAGAGTTGGAACAAATAGTGATCCATATGTGTTTGTTTTAATGCCTGAGAGAAGAATGTCTTCTTGGAGGTTATAGTTATGTGCAAATGCTTCAATAAACAACACACCATAATCGTCATCTTGATGATTATGGTAGCTTATTGAAGCGTTGTCGTCGATTAATCGTCCAGCAAAAGGATAAAAATCAGAAAGAATTTTGGACAAGGAGCTTTGTAGTTGTTGGGATTTTGTTGATAAGTTTGTTGATTCTTGATCATTGTGTGGATAGTATAGAAAAATTGGATAGTGAGCAGGAGGAGCAAGTTGATCTAGAGCAGAAAAATTGAAGGATTCAATGTGGAAAACTTCTGGTTTGATCAATTTTTGTGATATTATCTCTACTTTTTTCTCCATGGTTAGAGATCTATTTGTGTGAAACATTGGCAATGGGTTTATATATAATCTCACGAGTTGAGTCTGGGAATAGGAATGGGCAATGGGGTAGGGTTGAACGCAAAGCCGGCCGCGATTTTTTTCATTTTCAACCCATCCCGTCATGCCCCACATAAACTCGTCTCGCTTAAATTTTTAAGTTCTTTTATTTTTTAATTGAATTTAATATGAAAATTCATATTTTTTTTAAAAAAAATTTCTGATTAACTATTTTTAGTTGTTATTTCAGCAATTGTTAAAAGTTTCTAATTAACATTTCAACAACTAACAATTTACCGGACATGTCTAGTTTAAGTTTTAGAGATGTATAAAGTTTATATCTTTGATTTTTACTAATTACAACGATTTAATTTTCTTCAAATTCATATTTGGTTCTTTAAACCCGCCCCACCCCACCCTGCATTAGTTTTAAATATAGTTACTTCAATTTGCCTTGTCCCCGCCCCATATAACTTTAAACCTACCTCGCCTTGTATAGCTCTAAACCTGCCCCCACCCCACCCCATATAACTTTAAACTTACCCCGCCTTGCATAGCTCTAAACCTGTCCGGCTCCGTCCCATTGTCATCCTTATTTGGGAAGGATAGGATGTCCGCACATGTTTTACGTACTTTTTGAACTTTCTTGTTAAAAAATTACACTGTATATATATAAAATATCTTTTTAAATTTTTTGTGTACTTGTATAAATTTTTAATCTCCTAAAAACAAGATTAGATATTATCTCAATGGTTTTAGGAATAACGAAACTAGATTTTTATTATATTGCCCGTCTGTATATATAATTTAAATTTACATAATTTAATCGTAGATGACTATAGTTTCTAAATGGACAAAATTAGGTGAGACAGCATCTTAATCAAATGACTAAGTTCCAACAGAAACTATGCTTCCAACATTTTTTTTTAAAAATATTGTAATGTATTTTTGTTTCTACCTAGGCTTGGAAGTTAAGAATCATTCTTTTGTTGTTTATTTCATGTATGTATGAAAGAGCATCTCATATTCATTTGATTCTTTTAAATTGTAAAAAAATGAGACTGTCCATTTCTCATTTTAATCATTTGAAGATTTAAATATCCCCTTCCATTCCACTTGCATATATTATTAAAACATATCCAGTGGATCCCACAAGTAAAGTCCGCGGAGGGTAGAATATACGCAGACCTTACCACTACCTAGTAGAGAGGCTGTTTCCTGAGAACCCTCGTCTGAAAAAAAATCAATTATGCTAGTCACCGATGAATTTAAGTATTCAATTATGCAACAACTCTCCATAAGTAGCATAACTATAACATAATCCCACAGCTTATTACATCTAAATAGTTATTATCACCTCTTAACAATTCTCTAGCTTTGTTATGCTTAATCAACTTTAGGTTTACCCTTGCAAAGTGGCTAGGCTTTTTTCATGCCAAACCAAATAATTTATTCAGATATAAAAAAGGGTAAACAAGTGACAGCTTCACTCAAAAAATTTCATCTTATGTTTGTTCAAAGAAGAGGGGAGGGTTTCCTGTCAAACAGTAAGTGAACTAAATGAATGTTGGATCATCTTACTTCCTCGATTACAAAATATCGATTAATAAATAGACATCTGTCAAAATTGTCACCACATTCGAACAGCTCCAGGCCCTGATATCAGAAGACGCACAGTTTAATAAATGAATTTATAAGTACTTCATGGAACCAACGCGACAAAGCATTCCCAGGAAGAGAAGTGCATGGTAGCTAATGCTCTGAGAAACATAAATTAGAGGTGTGTTCATTTCAAGGTAAAAGGGGAGAAAAAGCGAGAAGTGAGTGTATTATCAAACCTGACTATAGGAAACTCTGCATGTCAAGCTCCAGAAAGGAGCAGGGATCTGGAATGTCATACTCCTTGAGGACCTGAAACCAAGATGCAAAAACATATAACTCCTGAATCGGAGCAATAATTTGCAGTTGCAAACAGCGCTGAGGTTCTGCTTTTCAGGTTATCACGGGTGGCCTCAATCCTTGTTAATAGTAGAAAGTATACTGTCTAAAGTGGAAACCATTAGGTGAATTCAGGCTG
Source organism: Solanum virginianum (assembly GCA_000787875.1). Classification (NCBI taxonomy): domain Eukaryota; kingdom Viridiplantae; phylum Streptophyta; class Magnoliopsida; order Solanales; family Solanaceae; genus Solanum; species Solanum virginianum. Next base: position 42,885 of record DF361083.1, on the reverse strand, counting down.
TTACGGCATGCTAATAATTGTTCGTTCAGAAAGTGGTGTCAGCTGTACCGTCCAAAAGACATATGAGGTGGTCTAATGATCTGTAATACCTATGCAATGGCACATTTTAATCATGCATCGAAATGTAAATATGTGCATACGAATTGCCTATAGCCCAGCAAGAAGGGTAAAAGCTTTATATAGGACTTCACCAAACTCAAGATGCTTTAAAATGCAAATGGAAGTAATTGGAATATGTTCCTAAATAATTGACAAGTCATGCATACAGATTCAATGTATAATAAGTGAATACCTTAGGGTGTAAAATGCCGAATGTTCCAATTCGCTTTCCTCCGCAAATAATGCTCGCTTGTCTTCCCTGAAGAAATGCAGGTTCCTATGACACATTAAGACAGAAATAAGCACAGAGCAATACTCATAATGAAATGAAAGGAAGCAAATTAGCGAAATGCAAAAACAATTACCTCTGATTTTTCTATGTAGTAGCCTGTACTGTTTCCAGGTGATACAAAATTAGTACCAGTAGCTTCCATGATTTTGTCAAGTAGACCATGTATTAGCTGGAAAAAATGTGAAGAGAGACAAATGGTTGAGTGCCTAGAAGTTAGTGGACAGACTACAGGAGAATTCTAATTATACTTGTGACATTGATAACAGAATGACGTAATCAAAATCATTGCTTCGAAGTCGGAAAAATTTATATTTAAGGAATGAAGTTCCACTCCAGATATTCTTATAGAGAACTTCACTACAAGCAAAATAGCGATGTATATTTTATTAAAGAACCTTCCAAATTTGGTCCTTGTTCTCCAGAGGTAAATAGTAGTTGTGGATGCAGAAGCATAGTAGTTGTGGATGCAGAAGCTCAGAGTTTGCAGAAATCATCACAGCACAACTGATGTAGAAGCAGAAAAAGAAATAATTCCGCAACCTAAGCTAACGATGGACTTCTCCAGAACTTTCAAATCATTCTGCAACCTAAGCTAACAATGGACTTCTCCAGAACTTTCTCCGTGCATACAAGAGTCACTGCAAAAGGAGAGCAGTACTTGCAATGATCCATGTCTTGCTCCCATATCCCAATATAGCAACCTATTCTAAGTCCCAACTAGCACAAGACTTGAGAACAAAATGTTTGAATGGATTATTTTGTTGAATTTGGTAAATAAGTGTTTTAACAATCATTTGTACAGATGGAGAACTCAATTGAAAAATATCACTAAAATTTGAAATAACATAGAGAAAAAAAATCCTGTTAAAGAGAGGTCAAGCTATTTAAAGTAGATCATAAAGAAAAGTAGGGCAATCTTATTGCGACAGAGGGCGGAACAGGAAATGAGTCACTCTGAGAGGAAGACCAAAAGGGGATCTGCAGGGACTGCCGGACTGGATGGCAGATGTCATTTCATAATTACGTCCAGCTCTCATATGAAATAACTTTCGTGATCGAGGCAATAGACTATTTTCATAAACCCAGCAGCCTTTCTATTTTAAACTTTTACTTGCAATCAACTCTCCCTGAAGAAAAAAGTATGACCTAGAACAGAGCTTTCTTTACAAAAGCATCTGTCCAAATTATATTACATATTCCAACTCGAGCTTGTAATGTGCAGCAGATGCTACAGCGAGTGTCTATACGTATTTCAAATAGTTCACATCCAAGGAGATCTTACAGTGTAGAACTATTAAACTACCACAAAGTACTAAACTACAACTGGACAAGCTACAAATGTGGTAATTCTGTACCTCAAATCCTGAGTTTGTGCCACAATACAAAGCAGCAAGGTGGCGGCAGTTTACTGCACCAACATCTTTTGTGCCATCTAAGAGGACTACATCACCAACTTCAAAAATCTGAAACCGAAAATGGAATTAAGGCATTAAATTTAACATGCAGAAGTCACTAAAAAGGATTGGCAAAAGAAATAAAAATTCAAGGCAGTAACTAACCAAAACAGTAGCAATGATAGAAATACGCATGATACTAACAAGATGATCAACAACAACTTACCCAGTTACAAAGTGGGATAGTAACAAGATGATCACACAACTGAATACTTGGAGATAGCCAAAAAGTACTAACTAATGTTACTTACAACTAAGCTGAAGCTCCCTTCACTGGTTGTTGTTTTTTTTTTTTTGATAAAGTGATATTAATAACCGCATCAAGAAGACACAAAATTTACAAGATATGGCAATTGAGCTTACAAAAATCTCTGGCTAACTATACAAACTATCTAAGCCAGATTAATCGAGTTAGTAAAATCCTGAATTTGTTCTATGCAGGATACAAGTTGGACCAACTAAACAGATCTGCAATACATTTGACCTTCAAAATGCCTAAAGCAGTTGACTCTCCATCAAAACACCTCCTATTTCTCTCTAACCAAATATTCCAAAAAATACAAGCAGGTATCATGATCCAGATCTTCTTAATGGCTTTGCCAACTCTCCATAGGCTCCAGCTCTCGTAAGCATCCTTAACTGTGAGTGGTGTGGTCCACCTGAGACCAGACAGATCAACAAACATGCTCCATAATTCTGAAGCCACCTCACAATGAAGAAGGTGTCTAGGAGTTTCAACCTCTTTTTTCCACATATGGCATCTGTTTGGGAACTGGATTTTCTTTTTCTGTATGTTCACTTGGGTGAGACATGCCTCATATAGAGCTGTCCAGGTAAAACAAGCAACCTTTGGAGGTAACTTGGTCCTCCAAATGAGCTTCCAAGGCCAGTAGTCTATCAAGGGGTTCCTGGAGCATAATTGTTGATACCCTTCCTTGACTGCGTAAACTCCGTTTTGGTGTCCCCACTTGAGCTTATCGACTGCCTGGGGATTAATGTGGCAATGCTGTAGTCTAGCATAAAGATCTACCAGATCATTCACTTCCCAGACGTGCATGTTCCTCCTAAATATCAGGTTCCAGTTGATCCCTTCTCTATTAGCAGCAATAACCGAGTTAGGATCTTGAGCAATTCTGAACAGATCTGGGAAATCCTCCCGAAGAGTGTTGAAGCCAAGCCATTTGTTGGTCCAGAATTTTAGGAGTGCGCAACTGCCCAGTTCAAAGTAAGCATTCTGATCAAATGTGTCCCACAGCATCCTAATACCCTTCCACAATCCTACTCCATAGGGAAGTGTATTAATATTTGTGCACCATTGATTCATCCTTCCATGCTTAGCCATCATAACATCAATGACCTCCGCTGGCATTGGGAACAATGCCATGAAATAAGTAGGCAAATTGTCTAGAACACTATTGATAAGAGTTACTCTGCCACCGAAAGAGAGATATTGCATTTGCCATATTGCCAACCTCTTCTCAAACTTTTCAATAACCCCAATCCAAATTTCTGTGGATTTGTGCTGAGCACCAAGAGGGAGGCCCAAATATGTGGATTGCCCCCTTCACTGGTTGTTAAACAAACATCTTCCACATAACTAAGCTTTTTAAAGCTTATGTCCTTCCGAAAAGATTTAAATAGCTCACAAGGTTAGCCAGAAAAATAGTCTATTAGACGACTTGGTGAGAAATGCTATTTACTTACAACTGTCGCTAATCGCAATCTTAAGCTTACTTTCACACGTTGTAGCAATAAGGTCAGTAGTAGAGTAAATGGCAAGTGAAACCATGCAGAGGTTAGATGTCTTCATTTACCTTTATAGGCTTTGGATGGTCCTTATTATGCCCCACAGTTCTCAATAGTCCAGGCATGAGAGTAGGCCGAACAACCTGTAAAGTAAGAGCTATTTCAATTACCAGCATTTGATACATAACTAGAATAAAAATATGCAAATGAATGAAACCTGCAACTATATATAAAATTAAAAGGTCTGCAGTTTGCATTTAATTAAATCAAAATCAAGGACAACAGAATAGTTACACAAAGCAGTATCTGTTTTAAGCAGGAAACCAAAAAATTACTGGACTGGAAAAAGGGGATACAACAAAAAGGACTTTATCATCATCTACCATAACTACCTCTACGGAATACTTTCTCCCTTTCTAGTTCTAGGGGAGAGACGTGTTTAAATTTGAACCCAAGATATCTAATTTTGATGCACATTAATTGTCCTATAAGCAGCAAAGACAGATGAAATTACAAATATTAACTTCTAATTTTGACTTTCAATCTCTAAATCAAAACCATATCCGAGCTAGTCAAAGGTGAAGAAACTCATGCACCCTTATTGATTCTGAAAGGCATTTCAAAGAATGTTGAAATAAGTGGCACCCAATGGTGTGGGTCCTAGTAGTCAATGGAGTTGAGAACCGCGAGGTCTCGAGTTCAAATCCCAGCAAACCCAAAAACAATAGGTGATTTCTTCTCATCAATCCTTTTTTGTCCTAGCCTAGGTGGACAAAGTTACCAGGTACTTGTTGGTGGATGGTGGCAAGTATTCTATGGAATTGGTCGAGGTGCTCATACGTGGGCCCGAACGCCATGGTTATTTAAAAAAATGAATGGTGAGGCAAGCCACGAAACGACAAAGTTGATTGTGCTAGGGACATTACAGCTCTGGCAACTCCATTGTGTGATTTTCCGAATTCGGGCTTTGAAAATGTTGACTTGCATCCACTTTCCCGGGAACAACTTGGATAAGCATCTTGTTTGCTTGATTGCTTTCCTTTAGTTAGTTACTGGCAATTGTCAAAGTGTGCTTGTTTATTGCCTTTTTGTGTGTTATTGCTTTGATGTCTGGCATAATCTGCATACCCGAAGTCAATTCTTTTGAAATAAGTCCTCATAATCTGTGATGTGCACACGGCCTTTAGTTGAGTCACCCTTATCTTAGGAGGGAAAGCCATCAGACACATGGAGTTGGGAGAAAGCAAATCAGCCAATATCAACCATGTTGCCCCAAAAAATGGGTTGTCTAGTAAACTCCAGGTTGGGTCAGCCTCAAGGACATTCTTATTATTGGTAAAGCCTAACAGGTCCAGTACCAAGTACCAAATTACTTTGTAGTAGTCCGTACAAATCATGTCAAAACAGGCCCATGGACCAAGGATATTTGAGCATCCCGATCTGGCTATATGTTACATCTTTAAGGTATTATGGTCATTTGGGGGAAAGGATATCTTAGCCCACAAAGACATTGCATAAAACAACTGATATAAACTGCTGTGTTGTAATCAACGTTCTATTTATCTTGTTGCAATTACAGCAGATTTTAAATTAAAAATGTCGTCTTTTTAATCAAGAAAAATATTCAAAGTGAAATGCTAAAATTTCTTCCTCCTAATTAACGGTCTAAACCATGCAATAATGGATCTCTGGCAGGGGGACCATGGAGTCGATTGACAAGGTGTTTTTTATTTTTTTGGGGGATGGGGGGGTGTGTGTGTCCGGGGTCACCTCAAATTCAGACGTACGAGAATCTGCAATGATCACAGTAGAGTTATCCTCATCACGGTTCAACATGGAGAAAATTTCTTTCTTGGAACACAAGATCCATGTTAACACCTCAGTATAACCAGCCATTGCAATCTAAAATCGGGAAAACATTACGTTAGATGGGAAGCAAAAGTAACAAAAATAATTAGTGAATCAAGAATGCAATATAGTATACACACAAAGGACAACTTCACTAGGAAGAAAGCATAAGTTAGTTCTTTTTCAAAAAATTATGTGACTACCACCGAATACTTGAATAACTAAGCTGCAGTTGAAAAACTGAATTTCATACAGTCCAATAAGACCACCTCGATAGGCATTGATTATCTACATCATCATTCTATGAAGACATCAATAAAAGGACTATTGAAGTCCAAAATTCAAAAAGAATAAACGGAGAAGGGAAGTACCTGATTAAAAAATAAATGAAGGGATGTCTAGCACAGGAAGAGGTTATAATCCAACTAGAATAGTAAATCTTGGAACAAAAATTGACACACTGAAACTCCAACCCACCCAAACAAAAACGCAGAACTGCAACCCCACCCTCTTCCTGGCTAGAAGCCTAGAACTGAATAAAAGGCTAAAGTTTGTTTAACCAACTCCAAAGGTCCGAAACTATAGTACCACTTCTGAGTATGAGGCAGCATCAAGAGAAGAAATAATTGTATTAAAGATCGCATGTAACAGAGACTACACGGGAACACAATAGAGAGTGATGCTGCCTTCTGCAAAGACGTAGTGTCCATGACAGCCTGAAGTCTGTCAATATGAACAATATAGAAGTGTATAAGCACATTACCTCCATACGAATTAGATCACTGAATTGACTGAGGGGTAAAGGATTCAAAGATGCAGGTTTTCTCTTTGGGATCTCATTGTAGCCATAAGCAATTGCAACATCCTTCAGAAAAGGATAGAGAAGTTGAATCCATATAAGAACAAACACAGAAAAGCTATGGTGGGATAGTAACTAGAAGCAGTAATGCATCAAAGCAAATACCTCCGCTACATCACATGGATGAAGAACGTCACTTCTTGTGGGAGGAACAGATACAACAAACTTGACTTCTTTATCTTCTGATACAGATTTCTCTGCACGCAATTGCATTTTATGCAACAAACTAGCCACCTGAAATATTGTTTAGCATCTAACGAAAAAATTCCATCTTCTTTTCTACTCACAGAACAATACAGCAGAAAAAGCAACGCAGGTCATCAGATAAAAGAAAAAAGAGACAAGCAACTACTGCCACAAATTTCTGAGGAGCATTTAAACAATGTACTGAAAATTCTGAAATGGCCATGTTATTAAAGCCAATAAAAGTACCATGAGTGCATGGGATGTCCAAACAGTGAATGCAAATGAAAAACATCTCCTGGCTATAAGCCAGTGGATCAAAATCACACCGTAGCCTCACATTTGATGCTACTTTCTAAGGCAAATTCAAGACATGAAGACATGTATATACCTTTTCACTGAAAATCAACTGCCTTCGTATATGATGCATTTATGGGATGTTCTACTTATCTATAAGGCATGACTTATATTACAGATCAAGAAAAATTCCCCAGAAATTGTTTCAAGCATAATGGCATCCATCACCACATACTAATGTCTATGCAGCCACATGGACTTGATATAGTTTTTCTAGGCACCGGTTTCTGTTGGCTAAATGCTGAAGTCTTAAATATTGAAAGTTACAGACCGTTTGTGATCAATACCATAATTGACATGAAGATAAGATGACAAAGTAAGAGATACGTCTGAATACATGAAGAAGAGATAAGAATGGAGAATGAATGACAAAACTCTATAATGCCAGTAATGTAGGACAAAACTCTATAATACCTTATCCTCCGGCAATTGAACTCCAATAATGCCAGTAATGTAGGACAAAGGCACATTCATGTTGTAGATTGAAAGATCAGGACAAACTATCGATTTTCCATCAGGATATGTTGTAGATTGAAAGATCAGGACAAACAATCGATTTTCCATCAGGATATGTTACTTTAACTGGTTCAACTTCAAACTTCCGCTCACAGTACACTGAAAACATAGTTACCTACATATAATATATTAATTAGTCAGAGTCCCAGCAAATGGAGGAAAAGAAAATGAGCTTCTAGCTCCTACCATCGTGTTCAGAACAATGTTGGCCTTCGTCAAATCTGCGGCTGTACATTCTATAAACACATTCTTTGTTTTCAGTGAAATGGCTGAATGTGCACCATTAATAATGGGGGGCAAAGACAAAACAGTCCTGCAGAACAGAGAATGACGAATAAGTTGTAGAAAGATAGTGGCCATCTAGAATCTGTCCCCTCAACAAAAAGCATTTTGGGAAGTAGACATAATCTCGTCTAGAACCTTCTTTACTATTATAGAAAGCAACTTATAGATTATCTCATAAATGTTACCCACTAGAATAATAAAGCAACTTATAGATTATCTCATAGATGTTACCCACTAGAATAATAAAGCAACTTATAGATAATCTTATAGATGTTACCCACTAGAATAATAAGTCTATAATTCTTGTTGCTCATTGCTCCTTTCCTTTTAGGAATTATGATAATAAAGATGCGTCAAGACTTTTCCCAAACTCTAACCCCTCCTGAAAATCCCTAATATGCTGCATCAACTCACCTTTAAATGTATCCAAACCCTGGCGAAAGGATGCCAACGTGAACCCATTCACCACGAAGCTTGATCCACCACACAATAAATCATCGCCTCCCTCATGTCCTCTTCCCGGTCTCCCCTCTCCAACCACCCTTTCTTTTCCTCTCCTACCTAATAACAAACCAACACCCCCAATTATGGTCTCCACCACATGTCCTCTTTAAATTAACAATCTAGAAACCTAAGCTGCCTCTTCTGTCCTCTCTACCCCCAATGCACAGTCTAAGTTGCTCGGACTCTTCACTGTAACAGAGACCACGAGAACACAATATTATGTCACGCCTTTTCCTTTAATCTCCTTACAGGATTCTTTTCATGTTTTCCACATAATATCTTATAATTTAGGTTTTATCACTCTATTTTTAGATATTTTGATTATTTTTAGGCGAATCCCCACACCCGTATCTATACATGGATCCATATCCCCGAATCTTGAAAATTAGACCACGGAGGATCCGCTGCCACAAATTTCTGAGGAGCATTTAAACAATGTACTGAAAATTCTGAAATGGCCATGTTATTAAAGCCAATAAAAGTACCATGAGTGCATGGGATGTCCAAACAGTGAATGCAAATGAAAAACATTAGAGTGCACTTACCTTCCCACTTCAAAGGAATCTGTTGAATCTCCTTGTTTACAACTTGCTACTCTACAGAAGATTCGTGTTTGAATCTGCTTCTTCCAACCACAACACCCTCGCATGTCTCCAATAGTCTTTTCACTTTTGTTTCCAAATATTTTATAAATAGAAGTATTGCTTTATCTAAAAAAGCACATAGGTCATAGGGCATGCAACGAAGTAAATAAATGCAGTAAGATAGCTCCAAATGGAAAGGCCCATTTGTAAACTGGATACCTTTTACAATCATATATAACAGGGTACACTGGTGAATTCTCAATTATGTGCAGAAACTTCTTCAGCTTCAAATCCGACTGTAAACCAGTGCACCAATGGTTAGAGATGTCTTTAAAGTACAGAATTAATTTAAGTGACTCTTCAATATCATAACAAGAACAACAATACAGACAAAGAACGATAGGATAAGTTATAACTCACTTTGTAAAATTCCATCAGCTCATCAGCTAGCAGGACTCTTTCAGATAATAAAGATGTGATTCCCCAAAATACTCAAAAGGTATTTTGTATGTAAATGCTCACGGAAAAACACTTCATCATCATCACCAACAACAACAAGAAGCAGCACTGTCACCACCACAGCCCAAGGATGTGGCCTAGAGGAGTGCTGGTCCGTAAGTGGATGAAAACTATGGTTTTAATGCCAATAGTAGCAAAAATTACTAGGTGATTTCTTCCCATTTTGCTGTATGGAGACTGTCCTAGTGCTAGTATAACTGCAAATTCTTCCTTACTAAACCAAGAATAAGAGCTGCTAATTGTTTTGCATTCATAAAGCACAGAGAAGGCAGTATCAAAAAGTAGACCCTATTTACCACCTAGAAGTTCTCATCAATAGGAATTTTAAAATAAGGCTTGTTGGGACATATCCAGTAATATTGATTTACACACTATCATGTGCTTTGTGTTGTTAGTCGTCCTTTATGTTTTCTTTTCTTTTCCTTCCCATTTTTTTCATATCTAGTTTATTCTGCTTATGAGTTTTTGAGACGAGGGTTCCAAGGAAACAACCTTTCTACCTTTGAGGTAGTGATAAGGTTACATTCTACCCTCCCCAGACCCCACTTGTGGGATTCCACTGGGTATGTTGTTGTTGTTGTTCAACAAGTTTGAATCTTTTTTGCCCAAAATAAATTCAGACATCGCCAAATGACTATAATCATATCCCATTAATGCTTTCTGATAATCAATTTTCTTTGCAGGTCTTAGTTGTGGCTTCTTTACATTCTCGTATAAATGGAGAACAGAAGCAAATTAAGTAGGTTGTTTATGGTTCACGTTAACCCATGGTCTTTCAGCCAATTGAAACAGGCTATAAGTTTAACAAAAAAGTAAATTGAGCATGAGTCATATTTATCTACCAACAAAAGTTAACTTTCTTCTAAAATATAACTTAAGAGACATTTGATGAAAATGAGATGACTTTGTGTAAACAAATATTCCCTCCATCCCATTTTGTGTGACTCCATTTGTATTGACACAGTGTTTAAGTAAAAAGAAAGACTTTTGAAAATTGAAACTTGTGGTCTAAAATCATCCATAGATATTTGTGGTTGAAAAATCATTTCACCTAGGATAAAAGGAGAATTTTAAAGTTAAATTGTTTATAATTCTAGTAAAGAGACATTCTTTTTTGGGACAAGACAAAAAAAAGAAAAGGTGTTACATAAAATGGGGAAAAGGGAGTAATATTTATGCTGGTGAGAATAGTTTAAAGGTTGGTAAGAGTAATAATATCAACCATAAATTTTGTTAGAATGGGGTTTTACAAAATATAAACTTGTGGGTCAATTTGAAAAAATTATAAATCGTGATATGAAATTTTCAAATTAAATTTTTTGGAGAATTTGGGATTTCATCTCATAATTTCAAATCATGAGATGAAATTGCATGTCCAAACACTGATTTCATCTCATGATTTCAAGTCACGTGATGAAATCGCATGTCTGGCCGCCTACTAAGAATAGACCACATAAGGACAAAGATTTACGGCATTTTTACAGCAGAAACAAAAAAGATCAAAAAGAGGATATAAGAATTCCACCCTCCTTGTGATCCACTATGCTTCAAGATGTTGTTGAGCAAAAGTTAACAAGTAGGACTAACAGAAAACAAGAATTAAAAGAGCAAAATAGGTGTTGAAGTGTGCAACTATCTCATCTAGGATTAAGTTTTAAAGGTGAACACATTTCAGTCACTTATTTATATAATGTCTCAGCATACCACGTCACATGTTGCTTGCTTCTTTTTCTTGGACCTTGGAGTTTTTTTCTATAGTGGTGAGATGTCCAACATTTCTGCCAAATCTAATATCATGTTAAAGTAGGTCACCATCTCATAATATTAGAAAGAGCATAATTTCAATTATTTAATTTTCTTTTACAATCAGGAAACCTTAAGGGCTAATGGCACATCCAGAATTCAGAAGAGTAACCCCGTCCCTTTACTCTTCTCCACTTAATTCCGAAACTTTTGTCCGTGGCATGGTCTGAACCACGTGCCCCTAACCCACCTTGCAATCATGCCACAAGATTGACATCTTGGGGCAATTATTTAATTATAATATGTCTCAACAATCAAAAATTCAGTTGAAAGATGTAAGGTAACTACGAATTTCAAATTGCCCTTTATAATCTAGTAATACCTGCAAATGTTTTGATGCAGCCTATCTTGTAATTCGATGAAGCTATTGTACTTTGCCTCATCAAATGTTACACCTCTTAAAACAGCACATACAACATATGGGCGAATTTTGGATGTCTACACAGGGAAAGACAAATGTTAACGCAAAAACAGTTTCTTTATCACATTTAATGGTTGTCAAATACTTAACACAAACATAACTTTAGCAAATAGTACCTCTGTTCTCACATGCATTTCAAGCATAGATTTTTTACCAATATTCGCCAACTTGTATGTCGGGATCGGGTCAAGCCCACTAAATATTCGGAGAGCTTGTGCTAATCCTTCAAGACAAAGCAAATCATATCTGCAATAACAGTTTGAATGAAGACATATTACACTGTCCGGTGCCAAAATCAAAAGCAACACTATTATCCTCAAGATAACAAATAATCAAACATTTCTAGACAACCACACTCCACTAAACTAAACTAAGTGCAAAAATGCTAATACGCCACCAACAAAAATCAGTTATACTTATTTCCAAACATTCAAAGCATAACCAAAATCTCCAAAACTTTCTACTAATTCAAGCAAAAATTGATTCTTCAATGTAATTATGAAAAGCAGACAAGACCACCTGTTCGCTGGAACTTCAATTTTGTATATAGTCTCTCCATCGTCTTCCACCCCATCTTCCTCCAAATGCTTCTCTTTTCTCTGTATTGCTTTTTCTGTTGTCTACATTTTCCACACATGCATAAGCTCAATAGGAAACCAACAACCCAATGCTTGGATCAAATAAACTAGCTGAAGAATTATAAACACATACGACTATACAAATTACTCATTACATCCCCGGAATGTCACTGGTCCAAAGTATAACAGCAGCAATAATTTGCTCATTCACAATTTTTCGGATATAATATTTAGAAACCACAAACAACTTTACTAAATAACAATTTTTTTCAAATGAAGTTATCTAATGGGACAGAGATAGTGTTTCAATAACATTGTTTCAATTACACAATGCAGACAAAACAAAGAGAACTAGATTTCTTCGTGACTGAGAAATGAGGAGTTCAGTAGTGCTTACTATATCGTCAAGCTCAATACCAAACTTAAAGCACAGGTCATCAAATTCTTCATCAGCTGAAAATTCATATCCAGAAAAAGTTAGTTTCAATCTAACGGTGAAAGTACCTCCACGAGGAGCAGGAAATGTATATAAAGAGAAAAAACTCACTGTAAGTGCGGCCTAGGGCTTTGAACAGACAATCTCTTCCAACGCTAACGGTTGGCATGGTGACACCTGAATCTGGGAAAAACGGCGACGGCAGCCGGTGATCAGATGCAACCACTGAGAGAGAAAAATGGAAGGCAGCAAGGGTTCCGGCACAGTTGATGAAGACGACGAGTAACTCAATCTCCTTTTTTATTTATTTTTATTTTACATAAAATAAAAAAACAAATTGGATGCACCAATATTTACTGAAAATGGGCAGAAATGACCCTAAACTATTGGAAAGTGAATAAAACTACCCTTCATTTTTATACTAGTATAGGAGCGCCCATGCTAGCACGGGCCCAACACTGCAAGTTAGTTGTTTCATCTTATATAAACAAGAACAATTGAACATTTGACAATTCAAATGGTAATTATAACTTTATAATAACTTAATACATATGATCATATTGAAATAAGGATGAGAATGTATAAGCAAAAGGAAACATAACTCGCTCAATATGCAGTAACAACTAATACAATGGAAAACATCATTTGATGAATGCTAGATTAACTCTAAAAATCTAAATTGAGAGTTTGATATCTTGATTAATTGATCACCAATAAACAAAATATATCAACTTATTCCACGCATTCTTTCTTTTTATTTTGTCAACCTTCATACTAGCTGAAAAGCCTAAACAGATTTGATCAAGTATTAGAAACACAGGCAAAACAATTAAGAAAATGTTTAACTGGTGAACTAAACATGTTCCCTATGCAAATGAGCAAACAATGTGAAAAGTAAATAGTGAACCTCCTCTACTCTTCCCAACATCCAATATGGAGTATGGTTAAACATCAAAATAGAAAATAGTACAGTTTTGTAAAAGAGCACAAGAATAAGAAAGTAACATTCAAAATATCAGCCAACTATCTAAAATTCAAGTAAATTAAACTATGATAAGATTGCTGCGCAGCTAAAATTGACGAAAAGAATAACCGCTGGACTGCATAACAAAGTTTTTTTGGAAAATTCAGGTGCCAAGTAACCTAATGTCCCTACTACCCTAGTAGTACCTTGGATACCACCGTGAGCATATAACTTTGCTAACCCAAAATCACCCAATCCTCCTCTCATTTCACTATCTAACAAAACGTTGCTAGATTTAATATCTCTATGTACAACTATTTGTTCCCAACCGTGATGCTTATGGTTCAACCCCTCAGCAACATCAGCTAGGACCCTCCTCCGGTCTATCCAATTCATAACCTTCTCCGGTTTATCAAATATCTATTTATTCAAACTCCCATGAGGCATGTAATCATACACAATCATAAGTTCATTCCCCTTCCTACACCACCCTCTGGTTTGTACTAAATTCTTGTGTTGAAGCCTTCTAATAGATATTTATCTCAACCATGAATTCCCTAATTCTTTGTCTTGAGTCATGGTTCACACATTTCACTGCCACTTCTGTGTTACTAGATAATGTTTCCTTGTACACTTTACCAAATCCACCAGCCCCAAGTAGCTCATCTTTACAGAACCCTTTTGTAGCTTGGCTAAGCTCTTCATAGGAAAATCTATGAGGCCAGTACTCAAGTTCCCAATCTTCAATCACATCATCTTCTTCCTTGTTACGCCACCAAAACCAATAAAATACACGGAAAAACAAGACAAAAACCTCACAAGATACAAAGATACTACTATGATTGTTAGAACCCACACTTTGGTACGTTGGACTAATTACGAACTTGGAATCACTGTTACTATTTTCTGGAGAATTCGGAGGTTATGTGTCAATTTTAGAAATTTCGGAATAAGGGGATAATATTACATGCATAATTAAGTGTGAGCTTGCAAGACTTATGATTATCCATACATATGTACACAAGCCTATTATAGGCTTGGAAAAAAAAACCTGCTGCTGAAGCTTTGGGTCTCGGGTGAACAGTACCCAAGATCAAAGTTGCGTTTTTTTGATCTTTCAATTGTTTTGATGTTTCAAGGCTAGTATATCAAGTCCCCCAAGTGTCGTGGAACCATTAGTTCGGCAAGAAAACGCGTAGAGATTCGAGTTCCAAGTTTTGAAAGTTTGAAGGGTTAAAAAGGTAAGTTGCAAATTTACTTCTTTTGAGTTGAATTGGAGCTTGTAAATGATTTAAGGGTTGTTAATTGAAAATAATAACCAAGAAAAATGGGTTGAATCATTAAGTTTCAAGCTTATGGGCTATAAGGTTCAAAAATGGAATTTTGAAGGGTAATAAGCTTTTATTGTTGGAAGTTCATATGTGTGGGTTTTTTTAGCTTGAAAATGATTCTTGGGATATAGAAATAGCATTAGAAATAGTTGGTATGCATTTTGTATCAATTGGATACTATTCCGGCTACATGAGGAAAAAATTGGGGTGTTTTGACGCTAGGAATGTATATTGAGAGCTAGAGCATTGTATTGTGTTTTGGGGGCATGTAGAGGTTCTTGAGGATGTTATGCATGTGTACTACATGAGGGCTGTCCAGATTTGCAAGTTTTAGTGTTACTGTCAAAATGTGGTTTTCTAGCGCTTTGTGATTTTATTTGACGCTAGGAAGTTATAATTGAACTTTTGATGTTTGAAAAGATATTTGAGTATGTTGAGTACATACATAATCTAGTACTGGCTATGTTTTCCAGTTTTGACATGAAATAAGTTTTGTTAGCGAGTTATTGGAATTTTAGAATTGAAATGGCTTTTAAATAACTTGGAATTGTTGCTATTGATGTGTTGTTGTTGTTGTTGTTGCTGTTGTTGGTTGAAAAGGGGTCAATTGGAACCCCCGGGATGGCCTAGTTTACTGGGGATATGCTGGCGGAATTTTTGTAGAATTTTTGGGGGAAGTTTAGTGCTTAAAGATTCCAAAGAAGTTTAGTAATTCCTAATGTACGTTATTGTGATATTTGTATA
>DF361083.1:0-14939 GCA_000787875.1 Solanum virginianum | reverse complement strand
CGGTAACTAAATAAGCTAACTATGGTAACTAAATATTCAAATCCCTAACAATCAGCTATATTATCTATCAAATCTCTATACTATCTATATACATTATTATACAGATTTGTAACAGATATATATATTATCTGATTTGACTGCAAGCATGTATATGTAATTGGTTTTATTGTCCTTTTTCTACATGTTCTGTTAAGGAATATCTGACAGAATGTGGCAGATGCTGGACTCCTACTACTTATTGTCAAAAATAAAACGCATTTGAAGATTTTTTACCTTGTTTATCGATTTGTTCACTAATCCAATTGAGCATCTTTTTTAATTTAATGTCTTATCATCCTCATTTTTTTTTGGGGGGATATTTCAAAAATTTTCCTCAATACTAGTTGATGAGTCTTGGGTGATTGCCACAGGTTTGGCATAGAAGAACCTTTCAGCCATCAGGGCTCTATGCAGCTCGAGTTGATATGCAGGGCTTCACCCCGGTATTAGATTGCTGAATTTATGGAGCTTTTGTTTTTATGCTTTTTGAGTTGTACTGCTAGTGATGTACTTGCCACAATGCAGGGACTGCATGCTATTTTCACTGGAGAAGATGATACTTGGGAAGCCTGGCTTAATGCTGATGCCACTGGTTTCTCTGGTGCTATTGGATTCGGGGGTAATGGTATTAAGCTAAGGCGTGGATATGCTCTTCCTCAGTCCCCCAAACCAACACAGGCATTCATTTGCTTACTATCAAAATTACTACTTCTGTCGGTTCTCTTTGTTCTGATATGAAGTTTACTAGTGTTGGTTCCCTTTTTACTGATGATCTCTTGGTGCTCATCTTCATAGCATCCTCTTTCTTTAAGTGGGCATAGAGGGGGAGATCTCATATGGTCTCCTTATGTAGTCTTTGATTGACAGTCCTCCCCTCATGAGATAACTTTTGGGGTTGAGTTAGTTCAAAGGTCCATTTCTTCGCAATAAGGAAGTCGTTTTACTTGTTTATATGCCTTCTGCTATAAAGATGATTAAGAGTGAAGACTGGCTTCTGGTCCAGAAGGGGGGCTTGATATTTTAGGATTTAATCTGTTTTCTCTTGTTTCTCCTTGCTGAAATACTCATATATCTGTTTCTTTTAGGATGAATTACGTCAAGAAAAGGAGGAAGAAATGGATGATTACTGCTCACAGGTTAGCCAAGTATTTCTTGTTTACTACGTGAGTGCATGTGTTCTACTTCTATTACTCATCAAGCAAGTGATATATGAACATGGGGATACTTGGCTTGTCTTGGCCTTAAAAAATGAAACCGTCATGTAGGGTTGTATTAGTTGTTGTACCTGATTGATAAAGTAGATATGAAAGGCAAAGTACTAAGTTACTGGTACTTGGGGTCTTGGAAATTCATAAGATTCTTTTTGGAACTTTTATTCCCTCAAAACTAAAATATGACCCGTCACTTTCTTTGCAAGATCAAGCTAATATCTAATTTTAACTGTTTGTTTCACTCAGTGGACTGAAAATGCTCCTTTCTATCATATTAAACTGGCTTGTGAGTGCAGTAAATGAGTCTTCTCTCACACCACCACCACCTCAGTTTCAAACAAGGTGGGATCTAGCGCCAGAATAGATTCCCAGCTTTTCTTCCCTAATCCGACTTTCCAACATATGGGGTATTACAAGATAATATGCATAAACTTTTTTATGATGTGTAATTTTGTATACAACTTATTTTTTCCACTTTTGACATCCATATGTAGAATGGTCTTTTTTTACTTCTGTGGTACGTTTGTAGTGCAATCTTTGTAACTTGATACTGCTGTGCATAGGTCCCTGTTCGACATCTGGTGTTCATGGTTCATGGTATTGGTCAAAGGTTGGAAAAATCAAATCTTGTGGATGATGTTAGTGACTTCCGCCATATCACGTCAATCCTTGCTGAACGACACTTAACCTCCTACCAACGTGGCACCCAGAGAGTCCTCTTCATCCCATGCCAGGTGATGCTTTATAGTTACCTTTAATAGTTGATCTGTTACATTTCTTAATTTGGTATGCATTATTATGAATGCATTAGGGGTCGTTTGGTTGAGGTTTTAGGAGGTATAATTTCCGGATAAAACTCAACATTGATTTATACAATATTTGGTTAGGATTTGAAGAGATTTAATTTTCACGCAAAAATCAACATTAAATAATGCAACATTTGGTTATCCTCTTTGTTTCCAAATAAATAATACTTGTATCAGTTACATGGGATAAAAGATTGAATAAGAAAGCAAATATTAAAGATACACGGACTAATCGAGTCAATGAAGGTTAATATTGTAACATGGAATGTGAGGGGCCTTAAGGATCCAAGAAGAGCCTGATGATAAAAAATATGGTGAACAATTTGAAAGCAGATGTCTATTGCTTTCAATAATCAAAGTTGGAAGGTGACATTAGGGACATTATCAAAGAATTATGGGCAAATAGGTGGGTGAAGTATTCACAATTGGAGGCCAGTGGTACCAGAGAGGGAGTTTTATTACTCTGGGATAGTAGAATATGGGAGAGAGAGAGAGAGATGCGAGGTGGATTCTTACTGTATCACCCACAAATTCTTAGGCAAACTCAGGATTTTTGTTGGCTTTTATCCAGATGTCAGGATGGAGAGCGAAAAGGTGTGGCTGGAACTGGGGGCGGTCAGAAGCTTTTTTAATCGGCCTTGGGTGATTGCTGGAAACTTCAACACAGATAGATTTCCATTTGTGAAGAATTGTACTAGATTCAACAAAGCCATGGCTGATTTTTTCTGAATTCATAGAGGAAATGAGGCTGGTGGATATATCATTGGTAGGTTGCAAGTGTAGATGGATAAAAGGGGAAGACCATTACGTTGCTGCAAGACTTGATAGATTTTTGAGTTCAGAAGAGTGGGAAGTTTCATTTAGAAACATCAAGCAGTCAGTTCTACAGAGATATACTTCTGACCACTGTCCTTTGGTTCTTGAATGTGATAATTGGGAGAGGTCAAATTCTTTGTTCAAATCTGAAAATTGGTGGCTCCAGACAGAGAACATCAATGATAGAGTCAAAGGGTGGTAAGACTCTAGCATATATGGAGGCAGTCCAGATTTCATTTAATCTTTCAAATTGTAGGCTCTGAAGGGAAAACACAAGGATTGGAGCAAAACTATACAGGGCAATCTGGAAATCCAGAAACTACTTAATCAATTGACTGAGTTAGATCAAGACCATAGGCTACTGACAGATGATGAGGCTTACCTAAGGGCTGCCCTGACAGTGGAGTTTGAGGAAAATGCAAAAAAAGGAGGAAGTGGCCTGGAGACAAAGTTCAAGGGCTTTGTGGCTTAAAGAAGGGGATAGAAACACCAAATTCTTTCATAGAACCGGGAACTGTCACAAAATGTGTAATACGATTGATTAGTTTGTTATTAATGGGACTACCTTAGATGACCATCAGAGATCAAAGGAGCAACTATCGAGTTTTATCAAAATCTTTACACTGGGACAGAGAATCCTGTCCTTTTGTAGCAAATGTATGCTTACTTGATCATAGTGTCATTTATAACTGTAATTGCAACAAAAGGACTTGTAGAAATGTTGATTATAATGATGAACACTAGAAGCTTCTAAAGTTAGTATGTAAAATCATCGATTGGACATGTGATTTAGGGCCTACCAATCTGAGACCACAAGTGATCCACTCTCCGCTAGGGGTCCTCCTCGAGATTGTAAGATGCAAAAGATAGAGTAGGCCACAGCAAGGGTACCAAGTAGGTGTAATAACTGCTGTCTGTATTTGAGTACATTGTTTATGCTTAATGGTGCTCGATGAAACTATTTCCAGTCATCACCTTACTGCAACGCTAAAATTTGCTGTTATATTCTTTCAAATAAACCATTATCTTGTTAATTAAAGTCACGTCTTAGCATGTTTAAGTGTTTTATCTTTTGCATTCCTGTTGTGTGACGTTTTGGTGTTTTTTTCCATAGGTCTGTACTTTGATCTGTTTCCTATTGATTTGTGCTTGTGAGTTAACGCCAATTTTTTTAATGTTTTAACTGTGGGTAACACCAGTGGAGGAAGGGCTTAAAGCTTAGTGGTGAGGCTGCAGTTGAACGATGTACTTTAGATGGTGTGCGGGGATTGCGCGAAGTGTTGAGTGCAACAGTACATGATGTGCTGTATTACATGAGCCCCATTTACTGCCAGGCTATTATTGACTCGGTACTTCTAATATGTTCTCCAGTTCAAGTGTTCCCCGCTATCCTTTCTTCTTCCTGATGTTGCTCTGTTGTTGTGTTTGATTTGCTGTCTGGTTTCTTCTATTCAAAAGTCCAGCTGTTGTGTTTGATTTAGATGTGTCATTAATAATTGGTTTTAATACTTTGAATATCTCCAAATGCACTGATCTATGAGTTTGTAACCATGATATTTGGAGTTGTAACACAAAGGTAGACCTAAACTTACATTTAAGACAGCAGTTTAAGAAGACCTACAATCTCTTGCAATCCACACACATTCAGCAGAAAATAGAACACAATGGAAGTGAAATATCCATATAGTTAATATCTACTAGTTGGAATTAAAGGTTAATCATGATAATACGCTTAACTTAGGCTCCAACATTTGCTAGGATATCGATTTAGTTTAGAGATTTGTATGCAGTAGAATAATAGAAAACCTACAGTACTAGTGAAATCCAAACTATTGAATATTGGAAATGGAGTTGAGATTTCATGTAGCTTGACCACAACTTCCTATGGGTTGAGGCATCATTGTTGTTGTCCTCTTCTTCAAGGTCATTCTTTTTATTCATTTTAGCAAATTCTCCCATTAGTTTGTCTTTGCTTAATATGATATGCATTGGCACTTCATTATGGCCTATCATTACCTACCTTCATATGTCTTTGGCAGAAATCGATAGAAAAAATTTCCATTAGTGTTTAGAGCTAATTGTTTATTCCATATTCAGGTCTCCAATCAGTTGAATATGTTATACATGAAGTTTCTTAAGAGGAATCCGGGCTATAGTGGAAAGGTATAAGGTTATAACTGAATATGCAAAGTTTCCATCTTATTTCTTTAAGCACTTGATGTATACAGTTCAGATTAAATATGCATACTAGAATTTTGTAAATTTTTCAGGTTTCCTTGTATGGTCATTCCCTTGGGAGCGTTTTGTCATATGATATCCTATGCCACCAAATAACACTGTCCTCCCCTTTTCCCATGGAGTGGATGTACAAAGAACAAAATGAGAATGAATTGTCTCAGCAGGATCAGAGCAACCTATCTTTAGACCAAAACACTGCCTTTATTTCAGATGATGAAACTAATATTAGGGAGGGAAATAAGAGCAATCTGTTAGATAAAGACAAAATGAATGTAGAACCAAGTTTGTCAGTGTGTGGGGAAGATTGTACTGAAGATTTTTTTCATCCTGTGGGCCCTCCTGCTTCATCAGACTCAGATGAACCAGTTGCAACCGATGATTTTAGGCAACATTATGATTCCTCAGCAAATGAAAATTCTTGTGAAACTCCTATTGATGAGAGGGACACTATAAATGATGCCGAGAATGTGGAAGATGGAATTGTTGAGTTTAATCAAAAGATTGATGAGGGAGTATCTGAATGTGAAAAAGACGGAACAATCAATTTCCTGAGGGCAGAGGTAGTGCGACATGTCATATTCTGCATTCGTTTAAAATTTTTAAAAATATTTTCTGTCTACGTAATTTTCTCCATGTTTCTCCATCAATGAAACTGGTGCAGATTGATATGCTGAGAGCAAAAATCCAAGAATTAGAATCCGAATGTGTAAAGAAAGGTACAGTTACACAAATAAATAACCATTTATGGAGCTTAGTTTTTAACTTCTCTAACTAAAGCATTTTTTATTGAGTATCAAAGTAAATGGTCCTTACAAGTATCTTTTGGGATGGGATGTGTAATGGAAGCAGAAAATGGAGGAACAAACACAGCTACAGGAAATCAATCTACTGAGGAAAGTGATTCAACAAAGAGTTATACCCCGCAATTAAGATACACGAAGTTGAAATTTAAGGTAATACTTCTCCTTTGTCAGATACTACTATTTTCTGGGTGTGTTTGAGCAAGTTTTGGTTGGATGTTGGAGCGGGGTTTTCAATGTTCTTTAGAAACTCCTAGAAGAAAATCACTGACCTTATCGAAATCTTCATTTCTCTAAATGCTTATGCTTTCATCATTACTTTAGTACAAGACTGGAATATTTGACATGTATGACTAACAATTTTCTTTGAATGCATAAACTTACTTTTGATAATTTTGACCTTTAGTTCTCGTGATTATTCTCCATTTGTTGGATTCTCCCAAGATATCTTCTAACTCGGGCTGTTTCATTCTTTGGTTCTTTCATAAAAAGGTCGATACATTTTTCGCTGTCGGATCCCCTCTTGGTGTTTTTCTTTCCCTCCGCAATGTTCGTATTGGGATTGGTAATTCTTCTACTGTCTATATTTAAGCACATGTTGATTTCATTGCTTATTTTCCTCTGAATCTTTTGTGTGGTGGTGGTGGGCCTATACTTTGTACTTTTGTGACATATCTGTCGAATATTTTACCATAAGCCTGTAAGATTGTTTTCTTTTCGCTTGAATAGACATTTAGTGTTTGTTTCCATAGATCTAATAAGTATACTTCAACTGCTTTCAGATCTGCTGACCTTCTGCAGTATAAACCTGATCTTTCTATATCACTCAGCGAAAGATTTTAATTTTACTTCAGTAGCAGTAAATTAATGTTTTTCAAATTAGATTTTGAAAAAAGATGTTTGTCAAATCCTTGGTGCATCATATTGCTTTTAGTTCTGCAAGTTCCAACAATCCTATGGATGCTATGAACTTTGTATGTTAGTGGTGCTTGGTGCCTTTTGATGTTTACTTATAAGGGGTTGATTCATTTTTTTGTTGGTTCTAGGCAACTCATGGGTGTTTGAAACGTGGCAGTTTCTTCTCTATATTAATGATAGTGATGCATCTGTTTCACTAAGTTATCATTTCTTATTTTCTGTTTTATCCTGGTATGAAAGGCAAGGGTAAAGAATACTGGGAAGAGGATAATATAGTTGAAGAGATGCCGGCTTGTCGACAAATGTTCAACATATTTCACCCTTTTGATCCAGTGGCATACAGGTTTCATTGTCGTTATTGTTGCTAATTTTTGTCATCTTTTTTGTTATACAAGCTCATGCATGCTTGTCTGTCTCCTATTTCAGAATAGAACCACTCATCTGTAAAGAATATCTCAACAAGCGCCCCGTCATTATACCCTACCACAGAGGTGGGAAACGACTGCATATTGGTTTTCAGGTAAGGTCTTCATAGCTTGTAATTAATGTGCTAGGTTTCTTCCACCATCTGTATTAATGTGCATCCTGATACTACTTGGTGCAGGAATTTAAAGAAGAAGTATCTTTGCGTTCACATGCTTTTGTGAACAATATAAATACTGTAAAGGTGTGTTTTCTCCCTATTTGTTGATGTGATAATACATGCACAAAAGGATGGTACGTTTGTAATTGAGATGATGAGATTACATATCACTCATTAGGAAGTTCAATATCCTGTAATCTTGCAAAGATAGACAAATGAAGTATGAATTATTCGGCTTATTACAAATGAAGCTTGCTGATTGGATTTTAAATGACTTAAATCTGTACATGGCCTTTTGACATTATAAAGAACAGCTCGTTAAAGTAGAGATCCCTGCTGAACAGATCGCTTGACATGGAAAATAATTATTTGTTTCGATTTATATCAGCTTATTGTTGAAATCATGAATTGATCAACTTGGGTTATACTTCTATAACCTGATATTCTCATTTCAATTATCATGCCGGAAATGTGTTTTCTCCGCCTAAATTTTTTTTATGACATACATTATTTCCACAAGATTGAACTTCAAATCCTGGATAATCATCATATTTTTTTGTGGAATAAGGTTCCACATTTTCTTGTTCCTCCTTATTTGGTTGGTGTGGCGTGAACTTCATATGTCATTCAAAATTCGTTTATAGAAGATGGGTAGATTTGCTTGTCTTAGTGTTTAGCCTTCATTTTGTGATTATTATGGTTTTCAATTAGGTCTCGTGGCCAATGAGTTATGGATATTAATGATGCTTTGTGATCAGGTAAAGGTGATTACTCTTTGTCAATCAAGAGACAAGGATGGCGAAGATGGTAATAAAAGCAAGCATTTTTTCCGAGTGTTTTCTTCCAGTTTAGATTAGATTTCTCTTCCCTTTTCCTTGTACAGAAGGTATCAGCTCCAACTCAAGCTGGAGCCTCTTCCCCCACCCCACCAAACAGCATTTGCCTTTCTATATTTGTAAGTAATTACGTCACTTTCTTGCAGAGGGTTCCCAAGAGTCTCAGGAGATAGAAGAGAGGTCATATGGCTCAATTATGATGGAAAGATTAACTGGAAGTGAAGATGGTCGAGTAGATCATGTTTTACAGGTACATTCATTTGCCGGTAGATCTTGAAACAGTTGTCCTATTTACGTTATATCTTCCCAGTTTCTTCTGCAATTGAAGACTTAGTTTTTGTGTTACATGGCTATTCTTCTTGCTCGTTCTACCCTTTCATTGCTTTCCTGCAGCTTTTTAGTCATTAGATGTTCATATTTATGTGGGTGCTTGTTCAGCATGCAAATGGGTGTTATTCCATAAATAGATAGCCCCTTAAACTTGGTACGAACTGCCAGTTAGACGCCCTAACTTTCTTTAGTGATCTTTTAGACACCTCCACTTTACAGAGGTATGTCTAGAGTACACCTAGAGTTGACATGGCATATTGTTTGTTTTACACTAACATTTGAGTGCGTGAAAAGCTTAAATTATGCTTTCTCTCTTTTTTTCTTTTTTCAGAAAAATTTCACCTTTTTTCACCAGACTTTTTCATTGGTCTAATACATTTTCAAAAAAAAAAAAAAAACCTCTGCAATTACTTTTCACCCAAAAACAGAGAATGTCACATGTTCCCTGGCGGAGGAAGGTTTTGGTCAAGGTTTAATAGCACCTGTGGTTGGCTTGCGGGCATAAAATCTATGACAGAAGAATTCCACCATCTTCTTTCAGCATGCGTTGGAAAACTGAATTCTTAACTTTTACAGTATGCACAAAAATTGAAGTACGACCTCCTGTCTCGTACTAATCATTAGACAGAGATCATCAAAAGAAGCTTTGTATGTCTCATACTAATCATTAGACAGAGATCATCAAAAGAAGCTTTTCAATAATTTTAAAAGCTTAAAAAATTACAGTTACCATAAGGGATCAAGTTTTAAAAGCTTACGAGCCTGAGGCATTCCACTGTCTGCTAGTCAGATTTGTGCTTTACCGTCTGTCCATGTCGTGAACATAGGTTCTAATTTCCAGCTAACTGGATCAAAGGTTTTTCCTTTTTGAAATCAACATGATTTTTTTTTTTTGTACACACACACAGAGACACAGAAACACACATATATCCATGTATGTACAAATTATTAGGTCCTATGTATTCCTTTTAACACCTGACGGCTGACAATGTATGTGAATGAGTTAATATATTTTATACTCACCAGTCACAATTGCCTTCTGTTCTTGTTTCTTTTTTTATTGCAGGATAAAACATTTCGGCATGCATACATTTCAACCCTTGGAGCGCATACGTAAGTGTCCTTATCAACTTAAGAGGGTTTATTATACCAATTGTATGTCTCCCCTAAATAATAATTCAAAAGCATATTTACCGAAAAAGCTCTCTTGTGCAAATGAATATCTGCCCTAAATAATTTTTTAAAGGCATATTTACCCGAAAAGCTCTCTTTACCTCCACGAGGTGGGGGTAAGGTCTACGTATGCTCTACCCTCCCCATACCTCAATTGTGAGATTTCACTGTGTATGTTGTTGTAGTTGTATGACTTGCATTATATGCAAAATGACGGAAATAGTGGAGTCGTTTGAATTAAGTAATTCAGAGACAGAAGTGCTTGATGGTTATGGTAGTTCAACCATGTCAACTTACTCCACTACTTGAGGTCCCTTCCCTTGGAATTTCCACTACTTCTCTCTCTAATTCTCCTCTCGTTAGGAATCTCCTCAAATTTTTCCCTGTCGTAATCGATTTTTCTGTAACTCAATATAGTTTTTATGCAATAGATGACCCCACTAGACTCATTAATTAAAGCTTTGAAAAATATGAAATGCCCGCTTTCTGGCTATGTCAGTTGAACTTTCTGGAAGCAAAGTTTGTCCAGGACGGTTTTGTTGTTGGCGAGAAATGCATGTTCAAGTACCATTCTTCTCTATAGGAAAATAGTAGAGCAAAAATTTTGGTCAATTTATCTTAGAAGTTCTTCCTTGTCATCCTAGTTACCTACTATTCTTGGACTAGTAAATGCGTAACATTGAAAGTCAAGAGAATAAGGAGTTATTTACTTCAAGAACCAGTTCAGAGATTTTAGTAATAATGTAGGGATACAAAATGTTGTGTTATTTACACGAATAAGATATGTAATTTGAGTTCTTGCAAAACATATGTCATATTAGTTATGCGGAATATTATGCCATAATTATTTTTCCTGACGCAGCTAACCAAAAAAACTTAAGTGTACTTCCAATCTTTTGGAGAAAAGCATATTCAAATTGGTTTACCTTGTTGGACAATATTTGGTTGAGATTGAAAAACCGAGTAGTTGAAGTAAGTTTTATAAAAAAAGAATATCCATTATGCTTGGACATGAATTTCACGTGGATAAAAGTAGAAGTTTTGTGAGTGGACACTATTATTTCACTTGAAGTACTCATCTTTGTAACTTCGAATTCCCTATTTCAAGCTGAAGTTGAAATAATGGCCAAATGGTAAAACATTCTTTGATTTTATTTTGAATATTTACAAATGATGATAATGTATGTCCAGACCGCTACTGAGGCCTTAGCTAATCAGAAAACATACAGCGATACCCTTGACTTTCTTTGTATAGCTAATCTTGACATATTCTCACATGTATGTGGTGCTTGTTTCTTGTTCTCCCTTGTTCTTTAACCAAGGAGAATGTGATCTTATGGTGCCTATCTTGTATTATTATCTGGCATTTGATTCCTGTAGGAGATTGTTGAAGTTTCTTGAGTCATAACCAACATTAAAGCCTGGTATACTTGCATCTTGCCAGCCTTTCGACATCCTTGGACAACTCTGTCGAATTTAGAGTTGTCAATAGTGTCATATAGTTAAATTTCAATTTGTTGCATTCTTCTGCATATATGTGAAGGGTTTTCAAGAAGTCTGAATTCAGACTTGACTTTACAATTAGCGCTTTTATATTAGGTTTTGATGCTTTAAACAGTGCCCAAACCAATTTACGCACATATCGACTAATCCACCAAGTATTGCTACCTGCTACCCGTATAGGTGTCGGGTAACCTATCTACCAAGGGTTAGAAAAATACAAGTGTCGTCTAGGGTTGCAAGAGTCATCTAGGGTTATTTCACGTCGACTGGGATGTTAATCCAGATTGCCTATGGTTCATTTTGTAATCCGTTGCATATAGTTTTGTTGGTGAGACAGGTCAAAAGTGCTTGCCGATCCATTGTACTATATTGCTTCATGAATCTCATCTCTAAGGCAGCTTTTGATCAAGATTTTCCGTTTGTTAATTGTTGTATGGTATATTCAGATCTTTTAAATGATTCAACTTTTTGCAGGAACTACTGGAGAGATAAGGATACAGCTCTTTTTATGCTGAAACACTTGTACCGGGATATACCTGAGGATTCCTACTCATCCTGTGATCCTGTGGAAGGAAGTTCAAAGGATGATATAGATACAACGAGCTGGCGTGATCAAAGAGAGGAGGCTGACGAAGAATTACCGTTAACATTTGCTGACAAAGTAACTGTGAAAAGTTTTTCTCACAAAGCCCGGAAAACTTTGAAATGGTGAATCATGCTGATTGCTTTTGACCAGAGGTGCAGAAAAATACCAATTCTCAAGTTATGTCACTTCAACACTAATCAGTAAAAGCACAAGTTCTTTTTATACCAGAGCTCAAACAAGGAGAGTGTTGAAGGTATATCTGCCATGTGCTATGCTCAAATTGTCCTCCATGAAGGTATATCTGCCATGTTCAATGCTCAAATTCTCCTCCATGAAGGTATATCTGCCGTGTTCAATGCTCAAATTGTCCTTCATTTGATTGGTGGACTCATTTCTAAAGCGCGGTGAGGAAGTGCCTTATAATGATTTCAGAATTTGATGTGAACGAAGGTATTTCTCCGCTTCTGTGATGTTTAACCATCTCCTGTTAGATTGATCTCTGTCTTGAAAGGAAAACTAGGATCATAAGATCGATCTTCCGGTGTATGCAGTGAAGAAGGACATGCTTATGTGACTTGAGCCATTTGTGAAAACTTGTTTTTAGATGTGAGATTTCTGGTACTTAACATGTAAATATATGTAGCTGTTAGAAAGTGGCAACATGCAACTTAGCTTATGTATTTCATTGTCATTTTCCTCTTTGAACATTTCCCTAGTTCTCAATTCTTCTCATTATCACCTTGTTGCTTGAACCATAACCAACCGCCACAAGCGGGTAGGAAATTGATGTGGTGGAGACTTAAGTCAAGGTGATGGATTACTGTAATTGATGTGATGGAGACTCGAGTCGAAGTGATGGATTATTGTAATTGATGTGGTGGAGACTCAGGTCGAGGTGATGAATTACTATAATTGATGATGTGGTGGAGACTCAAATTGAGGCGATGGATTACTATCAGGATACTTTTTTTGGAATTATGTGCAATGCTACCTAATATGCTATCTTTTATTTTTTGTCATGTCTAATTTATTTTGCTTATGAGTTTTTGAGACGAGGGTTTTCAGAAAATAACGTTTCTACTTTTATGAGGTAGTGGTAAGGTTTGCGTATATTCTACCCTTTCTAAATTTCACTTGTGGAATTTCACTGGATATGTTGTTGTCGCTACCAGATATGCTAACAAGTGCTTACACTGTTCAGCCTTGGTAAATGGAAAAACAGCTTTTGCCTTGAAATTTCAACATCTAAAAGTGAATGTGTTCTACTTATAGAAGTTAAAATTCTAGGGTAATAATTAATAAATTATCTCACTAGGATAAGATAAAAATATTGAAATTAAATTTTTGTTAAATATAGTCATTCCATAATTATCTTTCAACTAACCTACTATCCACCTAATGCATAGTGAGATTGCACATCTTGAACAATTTTTCTATATTATTAGTCTTTGAATGTAATAAATTCAACATTTTAGAATATGCTTTGAGGAATTACCGTAGTTAATAACAAAGATAAATTAGGAGTTGAGTTATAAATTGTGTCTTAAATTTTTTCAAACTGAATCAATAAAAATGGATGTATAATTTTAATATAGTGCAAAAATAAAAGTGGATGAAAGGAGTATGAGTTAGTTTTATCATATTTAATTTGATCGAAATTAGAAGAATAAAATGTCTTTAAACTATGTGAAATTAAACAAAAGTAACCTATATTAATATTTTGGTCTAAAGATGTCATGCCACCAATAATTGTTAATAATTTGATTAAAAAATATAGGTCAAATATTTTTTTTTCTAGTAAATATATTATTTCTTTTCTCTTTTAACCCATCCTACTCCTGATAAAAATATTACTTTAAAGGACCTTAGTCTTGTTTAACTTTTTTAAAAAAATTATTTTAACTAACAAATTATTAGAAAATAATTTTTTTTTCTTAATTTCACTTTATTAATTAAAATAAAATAAATTTATATAAATTTTCCAATTGATAATATATATCTATATTACCTTAAAAATATGAACGCCATAAAATAAAAGTTAAATTACGAAAATATCCCTAAACAACTCTTGTAGGCAAGTGACCATGTATGCCTTGCTATGTCTTAGGCACTAATATTCTGGCTTAGTTTCGCTTTCTCCCATTAGCATCTTAAGATCTTTCATTTGCCTTTTAAGAAAAATCACCTCGTCGGTCATCGTGTTCTTTTAAAAATAATTTTCATCTAAAATATGACCTGAAAAAAATATATTTACAAAGCACTCATCAAATTAAGAGTTCACGATTTATGTGTTCCAAACTATTTTTTAACAGTTATGGACTCATCAAATTACGCATTCACAAATTGTTCGTTCCAAACTATTTTTTTACCACTCATGTTTATGTACATTACATTTTCTCTCATAAATACATTACAGTCACTTTAATCGTGCAGATACAACACACATGACAACGGATGCAGAGCTATCAAAGAATAGTTAATTATACATTAATGGGATATTGAAACACTTCATTGATTGGACAATGAGAGTATCAGTTATTCGAAGGGGTTAAGTTGTAATGGATGATAGATGATATTATTGATTTAAAAGCTTCTTTTTCCATAACAATAAGTCGTAAAGGATGACAGAAGCTTCTGAGTTGTAATAGATGACAATGAAAGTTGCCTGGTCTTTGGAGGAGTCTTTGGACAAGTTTTGCCAGTTGTTCCAAAATCTACACGAGTAAAGACCGTGGATGCAAGTTTGGTAAGGTCATATCAGTAACCTTTAATGAAAAAAATTCATTTAACTGAAAATATGAGAGCAATCGCATATCCAAATTTCAGTGACTAATGGCAAAAAAAGAATAATAAAAGATAGTTTATTATTACTCACAAAAGAAATGATAGTCAAACAAAGTGAAAATAGTATTAGGTGAGTTACAATTGAAAACATTTTGACAGATGCCAAGTTGGAAAAACAATATACATTGTATCATGCTAACAAAACTCTCATTGATTGTGTTTACAAGTTTACTTGAATAATTGTCACGACCCAAAAATTGGCGTAATGGCACTTGCTCGGACCCACCAGAACAAGTCAACCTTAACTAAAAAGGAT
>DF361084.1:38538-55217 GCA_000787875.1 Solanum virginianum | reverse complement strand
ATGTGTCCAAGTCTATTATGCCACAGACTTGAAGCAGATGTACTCTCAGCATCAACAACTGCGTTTATACACCCTGCAGTAGTGTATAAGGTTCCAGCTTTTGTGCCACGTGCTACAACCATAGCACCTTTTATAATCTTCCATGAGCCCTTTCCAAGATACACTTCATAACCTGTACTATCCAACTGACCAACAGAAATCAGATTTTTTCTTAATCCAGGTACATATCTTACATCGTTCAATGTCCACTGATTACCAGCTGGAGTTTTTATGCAAACATCCCCTCTTCCATGAATCTCCAAAGGATTGTTGTCAGCAAGATAAACTTTCCCGAAATTTCCAGACTTGAAATTTCTAAACAATTCCTTACTTGGAGACGAATGGAAAGATGCACCCGAATCCAATATCCAAGATTCAAGTGGACTGTCCACACTAAGGATTAATGCATCCCCAACATCTTCCGCTGAATTTACAGAATCATTATCATTATGATTCTGCTTCTTCTTTGGTTTCTTACATTCAGTTCTGATATGCCCTTTCTCTCCACAATTCCAGCAAACCACCCCTTTTGGTTTTCGTGGGGATTTTCCACGCGACTTTGATCTGTCATGTGTACTTTGTCCCTTCGATTTGCTTCTTCCCCTTTGGTCAACACTGAGAGCACTACCCGATGAATCCCCAATTTCTCGCTTGCGAATACTTTCGCTGAGAATTACATCTCGAATTTCATCAAATTTTAGTTTCTCAGAACCACGAGAACTGCTAATCGCAACAACAATACTATCCCATGAATCAGGTAGAGATGACATCAAAATCAATGCTTTAACTTCATCATCAAAGTTAATCTCCACAGAACTTAATTGACTAACAATCATGTTAAAATCATTTATGTGATTTGCAACAGAACCACCCTCCTTCATCTGTAAATTAAACAATCTACGCATCAAATATACCTTGTTCATCGCAGAAGGTTTTTCATACATGTTAGCCAGTGCCTTCAACAGATTTGCAGTTGTCTTTTCCTTGACTATATTGAAAGCCACATTTCTGGACAAAGTCAACCGAATCAAACCCAAAGCCTGACGATCTTTAAGCTTCCAATCTTCTTCTTTCATGGATTCCGGTTTCACCCCAGACAAAGGTTCATGAAGATCCTTTTGATACAAATAATCTTCGATCTGCATCTTCCAGAAACCAAAATCAGATCCATCGAATTTTTCGATTCCAATCTTTGAACTCTCCATCACAAGGAATCAGATCTACACAGATTTATAGCCCCACGGTGGGCGCCAATTGTTGGGCTATGTGAATCTGCAAAGAAATCAGAAGAAGAAGAGGAATAAAATGAAGAACTTTGTTCTTCAAACGTTAGAGAGAAGGCAGAGGATAAAGTATAGAGAGAGAAAATATTTTTTGTGGTAAAACCCCCACCCTCATATTTTTCAACAGTGACAGTATTTATATTAATGATATCCGAATATTTACAATTACAAGGAGTACACATATACGCGAAGGCTGCTAAATATATATAATCAGGCTCCACTACCTAACAAATTTATGTGATCCTTTTATTTTATTTTAAATATGACCTTTCTAAAAATTCAAAAAATAATCTAGCTAACTCAAACATCTTATTTTTTTCCTTAGATATTATAAGATTGGTGTACAAATGTTATGATATATTTAAGTGGATGATTTGCAAGGATAATATTTATAGTGAATGATATTAAATTTTTAATCCTGCTCAATAAAATTCATAAAAGAAATTATCATTGAGCATAAACTAGTTTTACCTATAAAACAAAAGTTCACAACATTTTTATACAGTAAATTGGTACAACCAGCAATAAGTTTTGTTCATAATTAGTAAAAGTTGTTTACGTGGCTTAGAGGACAGAGCTATCGAACTAGCATTTCCATTATAAATTCGACATAATTGAATATAGTTTGTCATTAAAAGTTAAATATGTTGCTTGTGAAAATTGAGGTAGAGGTGTCCCTTAAGTTATGAAATTAAAAAAGATAACAATGTTGACCAGCCAAGGTCAAAGTTGTCTTTAATTAGGGATTAAGTGAGTTTAATTTAATTTGGGGGACAAACTGTGTAACTTAAAAACTCTAGCAACTACTTGTTTGAATTCAAAAACATATACAATCCTTATAATAAAATTAAAAAAATAAAAAATCTTTTCAACTTCATACATTCAAAACAAAATCCACGATCAGAGAAGAGAAAAGAAGGGTTTTTTGGTTTTCTTCTTGAGGTTCTTCATCTTCACTTCTTCTTCTCCTTTCTTTCTTTCTTCTTCACTCCCTTTGTCATTTTCGTCTTCGTCAGCATCCAGTCGTCATTGTTATCATCGTCAACTTCGTCTCAACCATCCCGGCGTCAATCTCATCTTCCTTAAAGGTGAGATTTTACTTATTTTTCACTGCTATAATTTTTATTTTTGTTGTACAAATGATTATTTAGGTTTAGAAAGATGAAAAAGTATGTATTTTGCTCTAATTTCTGCTTGGTGTTGTTTGATTTGTTATTGTACTTTTCAAATAGAATTTTGGGTATGGGTGTTCTTGTTTTTGTAGTTATTTTGAGAAAAATATTTGGTTGGTTGGTTGATTTTGGGTATGGGTGTTGTTGGTGTTGTTTGATTTTTATTATTGTATTCATTGTGAGGTTTGAGAAAAAATGTTGAGTTGGTTAGTTGATTTCGAGTATGGGTATTGTTGTTGTTATTTGATTTTTGTGTTGTAGTCATTGCGAGCAAAATGTTGGGTTGGTTTGGTTGATTTCGAGTAGGCTTCACAGCAATTGTTGAAGTATTACAACTACTGCGTAACTGGGTATGGGTGTTGTTTGTTGTTTGATTTTTGTTGTTGTAGTACTTGGTGAGAAAAAATATTGGTCGATTTTAAAGTATTGGCCGCAACTGTTGAACTAACTAGAACAACTATTGTGGTTGTTGTTTTTATTTGATTTTGGTTGTTCCCATGTTTTTGTTGGTATTGTTTGATTTGTTGGACTCTTTGAGGATACACTTTCGGGTATTATGGGTGGTGTCGTTGTTTTGTTATTGTTGTTGTTGTACCTTTTTGTGAAAAAAGAGCACATATTTTTCATGTAGAGAGGTTCTTAATCATTGATTTTTCTTGTGCTTATTAGTGCTAGGAAGGAGCAGCAGACATCAAGGATTACATAGGAGCAGGAAGTAGCAGCTGTGATAGAGGGGCAGCAAGTGGTTTTCTTGTGCTTATTGAGAGTGATTGACCAAACTAATAGATAAT
Source organism: Solanum virginianum (assembly GCA_000787875.1). NCBI lineage: Eukaryota > Viridiplantae > Streptophyta > Magnoliopsida > Solanales > Solanaceae > Solanum > Solanum virginianum. Next base: position 51,932 of record DF361084.1, on the reverse strand, counting down.
CTCTATCTTGTGACAAGACTATCTACTTAAATGGCACGACCCAGACGAAGAAATCGTGGACCCGATGACGCTCCTACTAGAGCTTCTAGAAGGAGGCTCGTTTTATCAGAAGATGAGCAAGAGGAGCAAGAGATGGCACATTGTATTGAAGAAGTCAGTGCTGAGACTGGTGCTGGTGCCAGCCTCACAGATGCTAGACAGAGTTCCTCAGTTGTTGCACTCAGCCCAGCAGTTGCGGCACACAGTACCCCAGCTATTGCACCCAGTACATGAGATGCTGGATCAAGTGCAATAACTGTTGGTGCAAGTACCTCAGCTGCTGAACCAAGTCAGGCAGTTGGTGATGAGAGTCCCTTAGATGCTGCAGGGACTCACACAGCTGCTGAACAAAGTCCCTCAGATGTTGCACCTAGGGGCACAATTGCTGCAGAGATCACCCCAGCTGCTGCAGACACTGCCACAGTTGTGGCTTTCAGGTATGATGATTATGAATTTGAGATGCTTGAATTTTTGAATCGGGGTGAGAGTGGTGATATAAGAATAAAATCGAAACATGGGAAATCATTTTCTTATTTTAAAAAAATTTTAGTGAAGGAAGACTTGGAGATCTTTTTTAAGTCTACGGTATTTGGGAAGTTATACGTAGACATAGATGAAGCAATACCCCCAGATTTCAAATGAAGCTGATGAATCAGCTTCTCGTCGTTGGATTAGTAGTAAGAATGATTTTACATCAATTTTTGTGGCATGCCTGTTTGTTTTGGCATGAGAGAGTTCGCTATTGTGACTGGTTTAAACTGTCACGTACCACCTCCCCCTCCCTCCCAATCCAAAGATGCAAAAAAGACATACAAAAAAATGTGCAAAGCAATGAAGAAGAAGCATTGTAAGTCGAAAGAGATGTTTGACCTGTTGCAGTCGACTAAAGTCAAGACGAGAGTGAAGGAGTCCTTGTCTCTAGTTTACTTTGTCCATGAGTTTCTTATGGATAGAGATCAAGGGACTAATGCGATGGACTTTTGATTCGAGCTAGCGGCCGACCTAGATGCATTTTGTGCCCTTTCGACAAAAAGAAGAATATGATTAGACCATAGCATTATGTATGCTACTAGGAGGTAGGGCTAGATGCATTTTGTGCCTATCCTTGAGGTCGGGATAGTTATGAACTTACTGTTTAGTATCTGAGGAAGGCGGCGACATTGATCAAAAAGTCATCAAATCTATATGATTTTTCGTGGGCTTTTATGGTAAGTTTTATTTGTTGTGTTTTTTGGTGTAGTATTTTTTATATTTATTATGTTAATTAATAATATTTTATGTCTTCAATTTATTTAGGTTTGGACTTTTGAAGTCATTCCTCACATCCAAAAAATATTCAAAGAGTTCGAGGAAGAAGTATCTTATCCAAAACTTCTTCGGTGGTTGGTGGTGCCAAACAATGCTTAAGTGGAGGCGCATGAACTTTTTGATCCATCGACGGATGAGGTAAGCCTTGCGAAAGTTGTTGCTGCCTTGCAAAAGCTGCTGCAATTTTGAAACAATTACTGTCTTCTTATATTTTAATATTTTTTATTAAAATAATTTTATTTAATTTATAGATTGTCTATCTATGACTAATCCCGACTGAAAGTGAGAAGGAGATGGACTTTTGAACGGGATTTGTGTCACTTGAGCAAAAAGAAAAAGATCCGAGGATTGTGAGGTTGGTGACAGATTTGGCCGGTGTAACAGCCATCAAAAGGGATATAGTTGTTGATGTTGGTGTTGATGATGGGGTGGGTGTTGATGCTAGGATAGCTGATGTTGGGGTAGGTGGTGCTGAAAGTGTTGTTGAGGTAGATGCTGCAAAAACTGCTGCTGGGGAAGAAACAATTGTTGGGCATGAAGCAGGTGCTGGTTATAGAGGAGCATTTTCTCCATTTGGTGGTGGAGGTGATTTTGGAACTCCATTCACCATTGATAGATCTGATCGGTCGGGTGCTGTGACTTTTAATGCACATTTTAGTACTTGCGGTTGTGAAACTTGCAATGAGAGGACGGATAAGATGATGAAAATGATGGTATCACATAATGAGAGGATGGATAAGATGATGGAGATGATATTGTCATTTCAAGAAACCTTGAATACTGCATTATCTAAAAGAGGTGTCATCCATCATCAAGGTTGGTGTCACCGTATACTCCTATTCGCCAGCAAAGAAGGAGAAAGCAAGTTTCTAAAGCACTCATGAGCGCAAGAAAAAGGACAACAAGTGCTAGGAAGGAGCAGCAGACATCAAGGATTACATAGGAGCAGGAAGTAGCAGCTGTGATAGAGGGGCAGCAAGTGGCAGGTGCTACAAAGAAGCAGCAACCAACAGCAGGTGCTACATAAAAACAACAATTAGCAGCATCTACGGAGGAGCAACACCTAATGTGATGATGTTAATATGTTATTTGTTGTTAGGTTGGACGATGTTTATTTAATGTTTGGATAGTAGGTTTATTTCATGTTTGGATAATTGGTGTTTTTAATGTTTGGATGATGGGTATTTTTTTATTTTTTAGACTTTTTGGGGATGTTGATGATGGATACTTATTTTATGAACATAGTCATTTTCTTATTTTTCTGGCTTTTCTGGACTGTTGACAGTGGATATATTAAGTTATAGAAATATCTCTTTTTTTTTATAGAAATATATCCTTTTATAGAAATATCTATTGTGAAATGACTCAGCAAATTACCTACTTGCTGGGATAGTCTTAACATTTATTGTGAAAATGACCCAGCAACTTAGCATCTTACTGGACTATCCTCATATATGTTGTGAAATGACACAAAAAGTTACCTACTCGCTGGGCCATTCTTAACATTTGCTGTGAAAATGACTCAGCATCTTGCTGGGACTATCCTCATATATGTTATGAAATGACACAGCAAGTTACCTACTTGCTGGGCCATTCTTAACATTTGTTGTGAAATGACTCAACAACTCAACATCTTGCTGGGACTATCCTCATATATGTTGTGAAATGACACAACAAGTTACCTACTTGCTGGGCCATTCTTAACATTTGCTGTGAAAAATGACTCAACAACTCAACATCTTGTTGAATATTTTAAAGCAATTGCTGAAAATTTTATTGCAGTTGTTGTAAACGCAGTAGCAATTGCTGGAAAATTCATAGCAATTGCTAGGAAATTTTCTATAGTAAGGTAGTTAGTTGTTATAGCAAGTTGACTATAAGTTGATTATATCAATCATATCTAGTGATAAATTGAGTTATGTTAGTCCAATTTTAGATTAGAAGCTAGATTCAATAGTGATCTTATACATTGAGGTGGTAATTAGACACGTAATATACAATCTATTGAGTAATTGCATATGTAAGTAATGGTGATTAAGTAAATTGATTATTAGTTGGTTGTGACCATATGTTTTATAATATATGAGGTGGAGTTAGTCCAATGTAGGGTTAAATGCTAGAATCAGTAGTGATCTTATACATTGAGATAGTACTTACACAAGTATAGGATCATAGTTGTAGATCACACACTTATTTAAGTTGATTTTTTCATTAAGTAGTCCATTTGATCATGTTTATGGATAAATATAGTGATTTTAGTCCAATTCAATACTAGAAATAAGTCGGTGGTAAAAAATTTATTTGAATTTGCTAGTTGAACTAGTTGTAGCAATTGTTGTAAAATATCTCAGCAAGTTATTCACCTGTTGAATATTTTAAAGCAATTGCTCATAATTTTGTAGCAGTTGCTATAAACACAGTAGCAATTGTTGGGTAATTCGTGACAATTGCTGGAAAATTCAAATAACAATAATACTGATAATATTAAATAACAACAAATGTTAATTTTTGCATAAAATCAATGTGCAAAATGAAAGAAGTTAACAAACACCAAATAAAAGTGAGCGTTCTTATGAAACATTTCGCTCCGGGCATGTAGTTCTCTTGTGCCCAACCCTTTTGCATATAGGACATTTGTTTTTTGTTTTTGCTTGAAAATGATTGTTTGATAATTGGCCGCCTCTTCCTTGCTTTTCTTCCCACCTTTCCCGACACAACATGTGGAGGAGGTATTTCCCTTTCTAAAATCTCCCTAGGAACTTCCAAAATTCTTCGGATGGCACGGGTTTAATTTTCTCTAGGTATGCAAAAATGTATGTCTCTACCTTATAATAATGAGAAGTATACTCATAAATACGTCTTCAATAATCTTCATCATATTGATACCAGAGCGCCGCCATCGCATGCGGATAAAGTATTTTATCTAGACCAAAGACTCTTCACTCAGGATGTACACACTTGACGCAATATACAAGACGCGAGTTTATCATTTTTACTCTAAAGTCTTTCTTCAAACAAATCATTTTCAACGCAATATCTAAATCTTGCTTATTCTTAAATGTCATACCATTATAAAAATCTGTTTCATCATCTTCAACATGATTCGACTGTGTTGATTGTGTATTTGGTGGTGTGTTATTAGCAACTTCTGGAGTCGGCGTCTGCTCACCTCTACTTGCTCTATCTGGAATGTCTGTATCCATTACATCACATTCATCATTCAACATTTATTGATTTTGAGGTGAATTTTGGTTCTCCACCGCCTTTTCAATCATGTATACCCATAGAATGGGTCTTCCTTCATCTTCCAAATAAATTCATAAACTCACTTGATTTTTTATTCTAAATGGAGTCATTCTCTATTTTTCACCACAAGAATGCATGTAAGTGATGGCAATATCTTTCGGCTCATAATTTAATTCACAACTGGCAATAATTTGATTCATAAAATCCTCATACGCGATATCTCGATTCACAATCATCGCTATCGTCTCGATCATTTCTTTGCCTTTTCAACGCCAAATAAAATGATTATTGGACTCAACCCATTCAACATGACAATCAACTCCTAATATTATTTTGTCTCCCATTGATTATGTTGAAGATACCTAAATAAATAATAATTAAAAGCGTAGGATGAGAAAACTGTACAAAAATATGAAAATTATACAAAAATACAACAACTGTTGTATTTAATTCAACAGTTACTTCATCTGTAAGTACAAAGTTACATGTTTCGGTTGTATTTTTGAACTTTATTTTGTCATTTACTTATGCTCAATATCAATTTTGTTAGTGTGACTATAAATTTTCTAAATGACTACCTAAAAATGATACATACCAATTATAATATGTTATCTTACAAATCTTATAGCAGTATATTTTCTCTAAATAAATATTAATTATGATATCTCACTTTATCTTTTGGAATGAAACTACTTTTTCATCATATGTGCAAGAAAAAGCCAACAAAGTTGACACTTTGGGAGGATTGCATCGATAATAATGAAAATAAACTTTTTCAACAACTTCATGAATATCCAATCATTCTTGCTAGGAGAATTGGAAAAGCATCCTTCGGTAAAATTGCAAATAAAATTATTTTTCCACTTGTAACAAATTATTACATCAGCAAAATTAAATCAAATATTAAATGCATGTAGGAACATCAAATAAATTCAATGGTTTGACAAACGGATACAACACCATAATTGCAAGCAATCCTCCATACCCACAAGTTGCCACATTGAGAGCATGGTATTATTCATTTCTTAATTTCATTATAAGTATAATACAAATATAAATTGATCTTCATAATTTCTCTTCTTTATAGGATCAAAACAATTGAACCAAAGCTTATTGATTATAAGATGAAAAGTAGAACAATAATGGGTTTGATTTTGTTGCTTCCATTTGAAGAAGAGGTCATATCTCTTGCTAATATCTATATGTAACCTCCCATAAGAACAACAATAAATACATTATTTCACTATACTTATGTAATTTTTTTATCTATATCTTTTTGTATTAAAAAATTAAACATTATTGAATTTCAGAGACAAATATTTTACATCGAAGCTGAATTGTCTCTTGTGAATAACGATCAACGCTTTTTTGTGTTAGTCTGCTCCAATTGCAAACAATTGTTTACAAGATGTAATGTTCGGAGGGAAATCTATTGCATAAATTGTGATCGATCCACACATCTTATTCCAAGGTTTTGATACTCTTCTCAAAATTAATTCACTAATTAAGATCATACTTAATATCTTTTACTAAATTATCATTATTCTAATTATTTATTATATAATAGATGTCAATTTGAAGTTGTTGTTAAGGACGAGTGGTGAGACAACAGCTACCATTTCGGATGAAATCGCAGAGAAAATGTTGCAGCTCACTTGGGAAGAAATTTATGAAATGAGCATTGTCAAAATGCGGATACATGACTGAAGTTAATCATTTTGTGTTACATGGAGAAACAAGTTGAGATTCAGAAATCAGCACCATCGATGTTTCAGATGTAAAAAGGCGCAGCATCGAACATGTTGATTCAGACGGAAAACAATATCCAACAAAGACAGTTCAAGCATGGAATGGAAATGAAAACTCCTCCCTCAAAAAAGAATGCATTCATTGTTTGTTTAATTTGATTGTTGACATGGCTTTGTTTATGATTTGGCGTTTAAGATTTGCTTTCGTAGTAATTATTTAAACATTTAATCATTTAGTTGCTGTTTTATTAATAAATTTTTTTTCATAATATGTTAGAATTCTAATTTACTTTTATATCCTCATTTGAAGCACGTACATTTTTTTATGTTTCTAAGAACATATTTTCGAATGACTTTACTCATTGTTTAATAAATTTTACAGAGCACAACATCTTTTAAAAAAATGATTTTTGTTGCTGCTATTGGATATCATTTTGCGCACTCTTTTGTTGCTGCCATTGGATATCGAGTTTTGCAATGTTTTGACGTTGCTATTGGACATATTTTTTTGTTCCTCTTTTAGACAGATTGAACATGTTATTTGTTGTGATGTTAGGTTAGTTTAACTAATTTTGTTGTGATGTTAGGTTAGTTTAACTAATTATTATCTTTATTTTCTTACACTTCATTATTATGATACTGACATTTTATTTTTTATTCAAATGTAACAGGTGCTTCTGACATGAAAAATACATTTGTTACTGCATCCATTTTGGCCTATTTTGTAAATAATATATTGATGTAATTAGTACTCCTTAACTATTTTATTTAAGCATCCAATAGTATGAAATTCACATGTATATATGTACAAAATATATTTAACAGCTAACCTATGTTCAATGATTACATTATTTATATTGCATAATTTTAATTTTGTACTAAGAATTTACGTTGGCCCCTAATCTAGTATATATATAAAATAAAATGAAGTCGTACTTTCATTTTTTTTTGTTATAATTAATTAATGAAAGATTTAAAGGACCTTTCATGTTTTACCTAATTCAAAAAAGGTTTAAAGGTCCTTCCAAATTTTTTTTTAAAAAAAAAATTGTTGCTTTGGTACGCTTTGACCGGAGGTTTATCGAATTTAAAGATAATATTTTAGTGTCTCATGATATTTAATCTTTAAAAAATAAAAAATATCTTATTAAAATTAAGAAATAATTATTTTTTATTTTTAATAAAAAAATTTATAATCATATAAACATTTTAAAAATTATTTTAAATCATTAATTTTTTTAAAAATATTATGCTATAATAGCATCACATTATAAGATGAAATGTAGGAGGAGTCCGGATCTTATTTGAGCCATAAAAAGAAAAAATTAATATAAATAAGTCATATTTTTACCATGTAACTAAAATAGACTTAAGGTGTTTTTTGCCATTTTATAAAAAAATTCAAATTACAGACGCTAAAATTGTTAATGTCTGATTTTAATATAAAACAAAAAAATTTCTTTCACTTTATAAAATGGAAGAAAATTTTCCACTTTATAAAGTAAAAATTTTTCTTCTAGTTTATGGAGTGGAAGTTTTTGCTCTACTTTATAAGAACAATTTATTTTATCAAACTTTTTGCTTTCTTCCTCAAATTTTACTGTTCTATAATTATGTCCAATCCGATAATTCAATAATTCGACTCCACATTAAAAATTTGAGCTTCTTATTTAAGAGTCTTAAAATTATTTGTTTTAATTTTAGAGTCTTGCATTTTATTTTTTTTTTTACCTTTTTGATTATCTCAAAAAGTATATTTCTTTTTTCTTTTAAAAAGAAATTTCTCCGAACATTAAATTTAGAAAAGTATACACATTTTAAATTTAATAACATAATTTTTTTTGTTATTTTTAAAATTCTGCATCAACCAAGTTAAGGCACTTAGTAGGCAATTCCCACTTTGTCTATGTTTGAATTTTAAAAAAAATATAATTAACATCATATTTGGCCATATTTTCTACAAAGAATATTTAAAATTTGAATGTGTTTCTTTCTAAATATGATTTATATCCTCCAATTTTAAAAAACGGAGAATTTGCTTCAAAAATGTAGTATCTCAAATTAAATAACTATGTAATGTCATAGACTATTTCATTTTAATTTTGATATTGAAGAATGAAGATCAAATGATGTTGGGTTATAATTTTTGCACAAAACAATTAATTGTTTAGATATAGTTTTTCTAAATATATACTCCATATATATATGAAATATGATCTGAATAAGTCATTTTATAAAAATTAAAAATTTGGGGTCAACCTTTGAATCAACTTTCAAACTTTTAATATGGAGTTAAATTATTGAATTGTAGGATTGAGGACAAGAACTATAAAATTTGAGGAAGAAAGTGAAAATTTAATAAAAATAAATTTTTCTTTATAAACATAAAGTGAAAGAAAAATTCTGAATTTTTTATTTCAGTTTATAAAATTAAAGAAATTTTCTTTTATACTAAATTTAACGTTTGTCATTTGAATTTTCTTTTATTTTAATTATATTTAAAAATATAATTTATTTATATTAATCTTTACCTTTTTATAATCCAAACAGATTTCGAACTCAATGGTGGAGAAGTCCAAGGGTGAAAAGTCAAAAAAGAGCAAAATTGAAAAGGTGATGATGACTAATGAACAACCAAATTCCCTCTCCCGAGGATGTGAAAGACATGCACAGTAACATATAATATTTTCTCCTCTCATTTTATGTAATATTTTAGAAATTTTTTTAAAAAAATTATAATTTAAAATAATTTTTAAACATTTATAAAATTGAAGATCATTTTGTTAAGAATAGAAATTTTAAATTTAAATTATTTTAAGACTAGTATATTTTTGCTGCGAAATATAATGTGGAAGTGATTTTTAATTATAATAATTAAAAAAATCACTTTCACATTATAATTTTATAATTATATATATACAATAGGAGGAGTATATTTAAGCTTAGTTTGTCAAGTTAAAGGGTGTATTTAATCTTAGTTTGTGAAATTAAAGGGTGTTTTTAAGTCATGTGTAGCGCTTGAATGATATATTTTTGTGTGTGAAATAAGATGGATGTATTTAAGATTAATTCGTCAAATTAAGAAGTATTTTTAAATCTATTAATAATTTAGAAATGAAATGAAAAATTTGTGTCAAATTCGAAGGTGTCGTTAGTAATTTTTTTTTAATATTAAATGAGACTGAGACAGAGAGCAGGTCTGACGGTAGAAGTAAATAGAGTGAATTTTTCTTTACTTATATGCAGTGTTGGAAGAGGTTGTTGGTTGGTGTCAATCTTCATTTGACTAGTGTTGATATGGATGTTACTGGGCATGGAAGGAGAATATGCAGAGAAAATAGCCCAGAAAGAGAGAGACTAAAAACACAAAGCAGCAGAGTAGTGACGAAAGCAAGTTTCAAAAAGGTTCAAGTTGTGTATTATTTATCAAGAAATGGACAACTTGAACATCCTCATTACATTGAAGTTACTCATCTTGCTCATCAACCTCTTAGATTGAAAGGTAGATATGTTTTGTAGTTATCATACCTTTAGGACCGGTATATTATTTGTTTTTCATTATTAGTTATTTTTTTTTATATCTTACATTGTACCTTACTTGTGGAATTTCACGAAATTTTTTGTTGTTGTATATTTTTGCTGTGAAATATAATGTGGAAGTTTATTTTTTTTTCACAGATGTCATTGATAGGCTTGCTGTCTTGAGAGGAAGAGGCATGCCTTCGCTCTATTCTTGGTCTTGTAAAAGGTATGTAAATGCCCCTAAAATTTTACCTAGGCTAAAATTTAGTAGGCTAAATGACATGATTATCAAGATAATACAAGTCACAGGTTGTGTTTTTAATTTTAAAAAATTGTACTATAGTTAAAATCTTGAAAAACTGATCAAAATAAGTAGTTTGGTTATGAATTTCCATTTTTTTAAAAAAATATATATATATTATTAGTTGAAGTTGTAGATGGATATATCTAATTGAAGAGGAGAGAAGAGATGACTTTATTCCTAATTAAGAAGATGAGTTGAAAAAACAAGTTTGGAGCCTTTTTGTCAAATTGAATTTGAAAACCTCATAACCAAACACTAATTTTGAAACAAAGCTAAAATATATTCCAGATAAAAGTAATATTTTTCATCGCCAAATGGCTCCTTAAGTTACATTTTTAGAAAACCAACTAAAAATCATTTTAATATAATCAAACAATACACTGAACATATCCTCCTTTCTTTTTTTTTAAATATCAAATCATATTAAAAATATAAACGAGGGAAAACTTTTCACGCATTTTTAAAAAAATGATCATATTTGAAATTTTTGTCAAAATGTTGAATTGATCGTAACTCACTTATGGTTAGAATTAGGGAGGATGTATTTTTTCACTAAATGTCAACACTTGCACTAATAATAATGTTGGTTGAGAAAGTTGTTTAGAAAATTGTGATACAATAGTATGGTAATTTTGCAGGAGCTACAAGAATGGATATGTGTGGAATGATTTAGCTGAAAATGATTTCATTTGTCCTTCGGAAGGAGCTGAGTATGTTCTTAAAGGATCTGAAATTATTGAAGGTTCCACAGGTACTTGAAAGAAAATTGATTTTTTTTCATACTTCCTCCGTGGTGCTTCAACTTTTCTGTATTTCAGAAAAATTTCAGCAAATTCATGTAGGCTGGAGTCCACAATTGATGAGACAAGTTGAAGAGTCCAACAATTTGTTGCCAAAACGCAAATCTTCAAGCTCAGAACGACATTCAGATGAGCCAGAAATTGTTCAGAACAACCACAATTACCTAGATGAAAACGAAGAAGAATTGTACGAAGAGAAATCAAGTTACAGTACTAGCTCAGCCACACCCAATTCCACTTGCTCTAGAGGTGTCATTTGTGAGTTAACTCGGAAAAACAATACTTCCGAGTTAACTCATACCAACTCGTTATCTCCTCCTTCAACAACTTCCTCTTCGCTCTCAGACAAACCAATTAATAACGAAACCACCAGCACATCCAAAAGGTTCGAAGACGGAGACCCGGTGGTCACCGAGTCATTACTGAGTCGTAACTCGGTACTCTTCCAACTCATCTCCTGTGGCGGATCTGTGTCGTTTAGAGGGAAGAGTACTACTACTGAGCAGCAGCAACAACTACCGCCACCGTCTCCTCCGCCGAGGAAGAGCAGTAGTAGTTGTGCTAATTTTCATAAAGGGGTATTGTGCAAGGCGGCGGGGAATGAAGTGGAAGACATCAAATACATGTCGGAGAATCCACGATTTGGGAATTTACAGTCGGAGGAGAAAGAGTATTTCAGTGGTAGCATTGTTGAATCAATGACGACGGAGGAGAGAACAGATCCACAATTGAAGAAATCATCTTCATACAATGAAGAGAGGTGAGTTTAAACTGTTTGATCATTACAATTTTACTTCAAAAACGATATTCTTAATTCATTAATTTCATGTATTTACTGCTATCAACCATCTACCATTACCAATTACGTATCGCCATCAACAATCATTATCATCATTGTTAATTATTACGATCAATTCAATTGTATTATCACTAATTGTCATACCAATCACACCATTTGTCCAAATATATTCCATATTTGTCATAGTCATTATCACCATTAGCTTATTACTATCTCTCACAACTATTAACTCTCACCATCAAATCATTCACATCATCAATCACTACTAGTTACTATTTGCACCCGACCATTAGCCAATGATATTCATAGCTATCATAGTTAGCTATTACCATCAACAACCAACCATTATAAAATTGTTAAGAGACAATGTCTTTATATTTAGGTGTTTAAAAAATAATTCTAATTAATTAGCATTCAAACTTTGATACAATATCTTAATATTCAGATGCATATTCAGAATTAGACATTTTAATTTTTATAATAAAACAAATGACATCTTAATATATTTATAAATTATATGAATGGTATATAACTCATATTAATTAATAATTCAAAATATTTTAAAGCTTTAAAAAAAACTTACAAACAAAAAATAAATTCTTATATCAGTCAAAATAATAACTGTCCATACGTAAAATGAAATAAAGAGATTACTATTTTGTGAATGTAAGGTCATACATCTTACTAGAATAGTTTACAAAATTCTTTTATTGCATTGATAAAAGTCTGTCCAAGTTGACGAAAGGTAACTTTTGTCAGGCTTTGATATTTGGATGTGTACTTTATTATGCAGGAGCTCAAAAGCAGGACTGAGAGAAGTAGCAGCAGAAGAAGATGAGGAATTGAACAAGGAAAAGGCTGCAAAAGGAAAATGCATCCCAAGGAAAAAGTCTTCTTCTAAACACGCCAAAAAGTGACCTTTCTTCTCATCTTTCACTATAAGTTCTTCTTTAGTTACCTGCTTTAGGCTTTTAGCTCCTTTTCCTCCCTCTTCTGTAGAGGTGAAAGAAGATTTCTAGTTCTAAAAGTTGGTTTCATTAGAGGCCGATTCCCAAAATGCTTTTCTAGATATTTTTCAATATTTTAACTATTCACGGAATGTGAGAATTATCATCTGTTTCAAGCTATGTTTATTAGGCACCTTTGTGTTTGTGTGCTAATACTTCCCATCCTATCAATGGTGACATTCAGACGGTTATTTTATAAAATTTACATTATGTCATTTTTTAGAATTGTTTTATTATATATAACTACAACCTAGACTTTCCGAAATCGTTTCACTATCTTGGTATTTTTTGTATTGGTTCAGTTTGATTAAATTTTTTAAAAATATATAAAACACATTATCATATATACATGTGTATACACTATCATGTATATTTGTGTATGACTTTGACAAAAGATTCTCTAGATAATTTTATTGTTTAAGAGTTGATTAATCAAGAAAACAAGAATAGAGGTTTATTTTATTATAATATTGTAAATGTAAAGTTGTAATGACCCTCAAGCTGTTGTGAGATATAGACAACACACAAGTGGGGTCTGGGGAGGGTAGGATGTACGCAGACCTTACCACTACCTAAGTAGAGAGGCTGTTTCCTGGGAACCCTCATCTCAAAAACCCATCC
>DF361084.1:25783-37735 GCA_000787875.1 Solanum virginianum | reverse complement strand
CATCCTTCTGTATAGGTCGCGTCAGCTCATCTAACACTAAGGCAAACAGGAAAGGGCTTAAAACAGATCCCTGGTGGAGTCCCATCTCAATGTTGTGAGATATAGAGTTCAAAAGATTTATCTTATAAATTTTAAAGGAGCTTTTGAAACTAGTTGATAACTTTTCTAGCTTAGGAGCAATTTTAGATAGTTAAATTAGTTAATCGGCTAATGTGATAATTTAGTTAAAATCCTATGCCACTTAGCTCATATAAATAAAAACAAAATAGTTAGATTTATTATTTTTATTCTATCATTAGCAAAGAAAACCTAGTGGTGTGAACAACGAAAAGAAAGAGGCGAGATGTGCAGATAAACAATTTGGTTCCTTTACATATTTACATATATGAATTGTTGGGGGAAAGTTATTATATATGCTATAGGATGGAGTGGATGGAAACCAAAGAATTTTTTTGGGAAAAAGAGCCAACAATTAAGAGTTATTGAAGCTTGAATGGTGGCAAAAATAAGTGGTTTAGCTTGTTGTGGATGGAAAATTGATGTTAATATAATGACTAGGAGTAATAAGGAATTTATTATACTTATTAAAATAGTAAGGGATAAATATATATATATACACACACGCTACCTCACTTGAGTTTGCTTCAGTTAAGTTGAAAAGAAAATTCAATATTGTATTTGGTATCTTAATTATTGGATTAGAAAACAATTGCCATGATTACTGAAATTGGTCTATAAGGAAGAAAAAGAATTGTTAGGTATGATTGCATTAATGCAATACAGTAAGTTATAATGTGATGTCATTACTTGTCGCCACTGGTTCGTAACCAGTTGGCTTCAATCCTGGTTATCATGATCTTATTATTACATTAGGATATAGGTAATCAAATAGTGAGTATATTGTGTTATATTAATTTCAAGCCTAGGATTAAGCTAATCATATACTAATGTGGATGTCTATGGACTCGTTACTTATGAATATTGTATATTTGATAAATTCGAAAAGTTTTGAGGCGTTGAGGAAAGGGAAAGCACTGGTGAATTAGCTTGCGTGACTTCGATTCTTCGGTTGAGGTAGGTTATGGTTTGTTCTATTTAATAGAGAGACTCTTAATAGCGATTGATAGTCATTGAGTAAAGCTATGATATTTTCTATGCACTAAAATTGTTGTAATTTCATTGACTGATATATTGTTGTGATTGGTCTGCAATCCCAAGACCATGAAACCCATATATTCTTTCTCTTTTTCTGTGATTTTTTAGGATTTTCGTGATGAGATGCTCAAGAAAACTTTCCTTTTTGAGACTGGAACCTAAGGCCCATAAAAATGGGATCCACAAATTCTAGCAACTCTCATTCTTTGATTCTGTTCCAATCACACCAATGTTTAGATCTATTAATTCACCTCAAAGTTCTAATAATATAGTTGAAGATCACTTGAAAGTCTTTTCAGATATGATTCATTCAATATGCACGATGGTGGCCTCTTTGCCGATTTATTCAATATGCACGATGCTGGCCTCTTTGGTAGTTGTGAGTTTTCAAGATTTCACTTCATGTGCAGCAGTAGAGACTGATGCTCTGCAAGTAAAAATGGTATATTTACAAAGATATTTTATATTTTTGTGGGATAATAGGACGCTCGCAAAGTTAAAATATTTTTTTGAAAATTCGAGACAATTTCAATGGTGACTTTATATCTTTTCTATATATATATATATTACATGTGCGAGAATGAATCAATCCAGATGAAACTCAAGAACTAAGCCTACTTAATTCAAATATCTAATTAAAAAAATTTAGTAAAGCATAAGAGAAGAAACATATCTAATTCTTATAGCTTGTTACCAAAATCATTAGAGTACCTCGTAGTTTATTTATTTATTTATTAATAGTTACTGCTTGAAACTTAAGATGGTTGAACTAATTTAGTTTCGATCATAGTAATATAAAAAGTCCAGTGTTAGGACTTTGAATGTTAGTTATGTTGTCGCTTCCATTATCCCGGGTCTAAAGGAAAAAAAAATTAATATTTTATTATTTTTAAACTTAAGATATAAAATATATTTTACACATATTATTTGGTCCGTTAATTTATATAAAACAAAATATCTTCCTAATTATCATATTATATATCTATCTATCTATACTATATTAAAAGTGTGATGTCCTTAATAATATTGATTGAACTTTTTGCCCTTCATTGAAAGACTTCGTTTTAGACAAAATCGTCTTTTCACCCTTTTTTTCAATTATTATATTATTATTTTAATAATATTAAATATTTAATATAATAAACATAATAAAAATAAGATTTAAAAATAATCCTTAAAAAAAGGAAAAAAACTTCTAAATAAAAAGGAAAAAGGTCAAAACAAATAGTCCAAATACTTAGCTAATTTGGACGAACACAATTTTTAGAGTTTAACCTAATTCAATACTAATTCCAATTAGATAATAAGTTGAAACACATATTATCTATATAAGGAGGAAATTTGGATTCATTTCAAAGCAAAAACTTATGTAAAGATGGATTTAGAGGTAATGATATTTATTTACATTTTTTTTACTTCAATTTTTTATTGTATTTGTGCATGCTTGGAATGAATATATTTATTTAAAAATTGAAGAAACTTTTAGAATACGATTCTACAAGCCTATCTAAAGAAATTATAATATTGGTATTCTAAATAAATTATAGCATTCAAGTATATGTTCCAATTTATTGAAACGACTATATTTGTTATTTTATTTTCTTTATATTATGTTCATTACTATTTTTCATTGCCCAAAATCCAACAGACAAGCATTGTAGCAATTTTCCTGCAAAAGTTACAAAGAATAGTAAGTATTTTATTGTAGTCAATGTTACACTTATCTATCTATCTTCTATACTATATTAAAAGTGTGAAAGTCCTTAATAATATTGTTTGCACTTTTTACCCTTCAATAAAAGACTTCACTTTAGACAAAATCATCTTTTCATCATATTTATTTAATTATATTTTTTAAAACTATTTTGATAATATTAAATGTAATAAAAGTTAAATAAAGAAGATTTTCTTATTATATTGAAATTTCTACACAAAGAGTATTTTTTCAATTAAAATAGTATAAAAAAAATTTAAAGAATAATTACCAAAAAGCTTTTTTTAAAAAGAAAAAAGGAAAAAAGTACTAATGAAAACTTTGAAATAATAATCACCAAAAAAAAAATTATTTAAGGAAAAGTGAAAGCCAAATCGGCTTTGGTTAAAAAAATATTCCTTCTTTTAAGGGAAAATATTCTTATTTTAAGGGAAAAAGAATAACATATTAATGGTCTTTAATTTAGAAAAAGTTTTATTCTTTTTAAGGAAAAATTGAAGATTTATTTTTTTAAATAATAATAATCGTTTTAAAAAAATTTAAAGGGGAGAACTGTTATCCCGAAAAATGTCCGACTCTTTTCGAAAATCTGATTCGAGGCCCAATTGATTTAAGCACGAATCAAATTCCCGAAAATCGAAAGAAAACAGAGTCGCCACCTAATTTTGAGTAAAAAAGTTGACTTAATTTAAAAGAGTTGACTAGATTTGAGATGGTTGACTAAACTTGAAATTGATTAAACTTGAAAATATTGATTAGACTTGAAAATATTGATTAAACTTGAAATGTTTTGAAAGGGTTTTCATTTTTGTAGAAATAGTAGTAATGCATAAAAAACATTAAAATGGAGATTAACACAAATGGCAAACATGTTGGGAAATCTAATTAGATTAAAAAACATCAACGATAATAATCAAAGTTAGCATCCAAATATATACATAAAATGCATAAAATAAAGTAAAGAAAGGAAACTTAGAGTTTTGGGCCTTTAGCCCACTTGATTTTCTGCTGCCTCTTTTGGGCTCTTTTGACCCATTCTTCTGTGATATACATTTGATGTATATTTGCTGTATATCAGTGTATGTTCACTAATTTTTTGCCTTTGAAACTTGTATATAATCTTCAATCCATGTGTATTTAGGCCTCCATGGCCCAAGGAAATGCAAGATGGGGTTCAAAAGAACCCCCAAAGTCGTAGGTCATGCAAAGATAGGAAAAATAAGGATTAGTGAGCAATATAGAGCTAATAATTTTAAGTAAACCACCAAATTCAATAACAATGCAAGCCAAGCTATGCAAGCGCAACATGACAGTCAGGGGTACAGAATGGCAAAGAAAGTCATTGTAGGCTGATTTCCAAGCAGAGAAATAATGTTTATACTAGCAAAAGACATGTGAATGAACCCATATATGGACATATGCAAGAGTTTACAACTCAAGGTTTTAAGCTCTTTAATGTTAAACAGTAACTAAGAACAGAGTATACTTTGATAAGATGAACTGGCACAGAGAGCATGTCAAATTAGTCTTTTACTAGATAAAATGATAGAACACCTCATGTGAAGCGATGGAACAGAAGTAAATCAGGGCACAGAGAGCATGTCAAATTAGTCTTTTACTGGATAAAATGATAGAACATCTCATGTGAAGCGATGGAACAAAAGCAAATCAGCAGCTACATTGCAAATTGAATTAGTTTTGTCCTACTTAAAGACGTTAGAAGAGAAATATACTTCAAAGCTGAGATGTCATGCTACACGGGCTCATACTAATGAACAGCATTAAACAAAAGCAAACAGGATCTATCGACACTAGTCAGCTGCACTCATATACCGATATATTTGTAAACGACAAAGGACAATGACATGCTCGAATTCATGTGACTGGCCTTTCTAACATGCATATGAACATGACAAATGAGACATTTCCAGAAATTATGCGCATTACCAGAACTGAACAAAAATCTTAGCGTGAAACATATTCATACATTATTCAATAGGATGATTAAGAGCTAGAGGTGCAGAATAATCCAAGAAAACGTCTCAATACATGCTAAAGTAAAACTTATAATCATATAAAGCAAACATAATATGGTCTTGATTTAACAATGATTCATTCTTGAAACAGGAGGATGCAAACAAAGAACAAAATCAAGTACGCTGCATTTTAACCATTGCTAATGCAACAAAAAGCATACACGTAACTACTTTAGACTTAAGAAGCTCAGATTGCGAAAAGAATTAGCTTAAAACATGGAGCACAACAAAGCATACACGTAACTACTTTAGACTTAAGAAGCTCAGATTGCTAAAAGAACTAAATTAAAACATGGAGCACAACGATTCAACAATACGCTAATTCCATCAAAAACCAAATTGACCAATCTTTAGGAGCAAAATCATCACCACGAGGAACTAACAAACTGAAATTTGACCACTACCGCATGCATTGGACAAATAAAATCATTTCAACCCAAACTTGACCATCGACAACTCAACAACAAATAAAATGAAACAATGATCCTAGCAACAAAACGCATAGACAGTGGGTTAAACCAAACTACAACCTTAGGGCACATCAAACTCGAAGATTGTCATTTACAACCAAAGCGATCTAAATTATTTACAGAAGTGGTAGAGATTGGGTTTTACCTTTTGATGAGTAGGAACTGGGACCTTTAGCTTGACGAAGACGAACTCACCACCACGAGATTTCACCAACACTGACTAGAAACCTTTGATTTCAAGATCTTTCAAGTCAACGAGTTGCTCAGAAACTGGATTGATTTATGTGAACTATGAGAGAATTTTTGAAATCAAAATGGGCGTGAGAGTTTCAATGAGTTCTTGCTAGTGTTTTCTGCTGGATCCCTTTTTAGCTGAAGAAAAGGAATATAAATAGGAGGGAAAATAGGGTTTTTGAATCTGTGAGGGGTAACGGTCGAATCGACCAAAAGGGCACGCGCAAGGGACAAGGAGTTATGGGGTGAGTTGTGTAAGATTCGACAGAGGTATGGGTGCACGTTGTGCAAGACCAGTGGTCTGAGATTGTTGGATTTTAGGTCGGACGCTCAGCGTTGTCAGACGTGCGTTTGGTCGCTGGTTGCGAGGCACCGTACCTTCAGGGTTTCAAGGTCGAAGTTGATCATTGGGTTGTCGGGTATGGGTTTAGGATGAGAGAACGTGGGATTGTCGGGGGGGAGAGAGACGCGAACGTGAGAGGGGGGTGTCGCCGACATCACCTGGTCGACGCACAAAGGTTGGTGGCTGGCGAACGTGGGATTGTCAAGGGAGAGAGAGATGCGAACGTGAGAGGGGGGTATCGCCGGCGTCACCTGGTCGACGCACAAAGGTTGGTAGCTGGTTTTGGTTTTTGCTCTTCTTCTTCAGCTAAAGAAGAAGAAGATGGAAAAGAATGGGGAAAAGGAGCGTGGGTTTGGGGTTTGAGTGAATTGGGGGCGCATGGGAACACGTGCTTGAATTAAATTATTATTATTATTATTTTAATAAAATGAACAAATATTTAAAAATTAAAAATATCGGGAATTTGTGATGTGGACGAAAAAAATTTAGTGTCAACAATTACTAAGAAATAGAGCAACAAAAGATAATGATATTAATGAACAAAATCAACTTAAAAATTTATAAAATAATTCATTAACTTTACCAAAATCAAAATTGTTGGAGAAGAGCATGTTAAGCTGTTGCGATTTCAAGATCCGATGGTGTTTGTATATCATCAAGGTCACTGGTTCATCGGAGATGGCATCACACCATTAGGTCAGGTGGTGAGGTAACAGTGATGGAGGAAAATGTAATGATCTTGAAGATTATTTTTGGTATTTTTAAAAAAATTATTTTTTTACCCCTCCCGATAGCTGCCCCAAGCCATATTTAATGAATTTTAAAGTTTATTTTTGTAAATCTTGTAAAAGGTTGAATTTTTGCTAAAAATTTGAGTTTTGAAGGCTTAAATTGCCTATTTTTAAATTTTTGAGTCATCTGGATATTTCAGTCTAAGAATAGAATTCTTTTCATTTGAACAGTTTTGAAATCTGAAAATTCATCTAGGGGAGTTGTTGAATCATGATCTGAGTTGTTATGTGGATTTGAGATCTTATCTGCCATTGAAAATTGAGTAAAAATTTGAGTTAGGTTTGACTTTGGTCAACATTTTGAGTTCAGATGCTTGAATGGGAGTTCTGTTGGTTCCACTAATTCCAGGAGGTGGTTTTAGCAAAAGAATGAGTTTCATCATAATTTTTGAGTATTCCGATAGCGTTTTAGTATTTTTTGTGCCTGAGTCAGTTTATCTGTGACTTATCAGATTTCGAGTCAAGGAAACCTTGAATTCAATTTTTGACGATTCTATTGAGTTCGAAATGTCAAATTTAGTAGGTTTGTATATGTAGTTTGTGTGTATGGGGTTCCGAACGAATTTTAAGGGGCGATTTCGAAATCCATGCCTAAGATAATGATATTCTGGCAAGGTATTGGATGGATGTGTTACGACGGAAGGATACAAAACTCAAAAGTAGAGAAAATAAAGAACACCAAATTTAACATGGAAAAATCCTTCAAAAATGAAGGTAACAACTACGGGATCGTCGAGATCCAAATTGTTCCATTATAACAATAAGAAGGTTACAAATATTCTCCTTAATGGCTACACAACAATTGTCAAGCAAGAAGAAGCAATAGTTACACCAACAAAAAGAAGAAGGAAGAAAAATATCCAAATCAGAGCTACTATTCGGGACTCAAAATTAGATGTTACTGACATCCAAATCGATCTCCACTTTTCAAATCAAAAACTAAGATATTAGTAACACTCAGTCAAAATTTTAGCCCGATCCAACGGTTAACGAATCGAAAAACGTAATTTGAAGGTTGCTGGTCGGAGAGAAAAAAACTGCTGCGAAAAACACCCTTTTCTTCTCTTTTCTCTCTTGTTGAAAGCTCTCTCAAAGACCTCTCTTATGTGCTAATATCTTTCAAAGATGAATAATAGTGAGCAATGCATAATTCCCTCAAAAATTATCCTATTTATAGATAATGAGTTGTTCTTTCCTTAAGCCAAACCAAACTTCAAATAGGACAATTCCAATCCTTTTCCAAATAGAATTAGGATTCCAATCTTTCTCCAATTAGGACTAGAATTTTAATCCTTCTCCAATGAGGATTAGAAACTAAAAAAGAATAGGATTAGATCATGGGCCTTTGGACGGAACATAGGCTATTGCCCAACAAACTCCCCCTCCAGCCAAGGGGCCAAATGGATTTTAAGTGGAGGAACTATTGATAGGCTTCATACTTGCTGCAGTTCTGCAAAATTTATCATTCTCTGCAATCACTACTTTCGTAAGCATATTGGAAGGATTGTCATCAGAGTGTATCTTCTCAATCTCAAATAATTTTTCTCCCACGACCATTCTTACCCAATGATACTTTCTACTAATATGCTTGACTTAGAATGAAGGGTGGAGTGCTTCGTGAGATAAATAGCACTCTGATTATCACAAAATAGGATGAACCTTGACTGCTCAAAGTCAAAATCTTTGATAAATTCTTTCATCCAAAGCAATGCTTCTGCACCTTCAGTGATTGCAATATATTCGGCTTCTGTGGTAGATAGAGCTATGTATTTTTGTAATCTAGATTGCCAAGAAATAGCTCCCCCGGTAAAAGTGATCAAATAACCAGAAGTGAATTTTGAATTGTCAAAATTTCCTCCTAGATCAGAGTCTGAGTAGCATACAAGTATAGGTTTGCCACTATGAAAGCACAACTCCATGTTTGAAGTACCTTTCAAATATCTTAGTATCCATTTCACTGCATTAAAATTTAAATATTTTCTTCCACGAGCTACAATCAATGAGTTTTTGGTGAGTTTTCATTGGCCATTGAACCTCGTTTTGATAGCCATCATCATTTAGTTGTCCTACAGATATCAAATTCAAAGGAATATCTGGAGCATGCTTCCATAGCATACATCAAACTACTAACTGCAGAGAAGTAAGGAATACATGACATCTCTTTTTTCCCTTCAGTTGTAGCTGGACTCTGGGTCATACTTAACTTAAAGTGTTTAGCAAGAGGAGTAGTAGCCATTTTTGCTTCTTTCAATATTGAACCTCTTAAGTACTTTCTCAATGTACTACTTCTGGGATGATGATAACTTCTTTTTACTCCTGTCTTGATGAATTTGTATGCCTAAGATTTTCTTTGCTGGCCCCAAGTTCTTCATCGCAAATGATTTGCTCAACTCCTTTTTAAAGACTCCAAATCTAGATTTATTTCTACCAACAATCAACATATCATCCACATAAAGTAGTAAAATAATGAAATCATCATCAGAGAACTTTTGAAAAAATACACAATGATCTGAAGAAGTTTTCTTGTACACCTGATCTTTAATGACAGATTCAAACTTCAAGTACCACTGTTTTAGAGTTTGTTTCAATCCATACAAGCTCTTTCTCAATTTGCAAACATATTTTTCTTTTCCTTTGACCACAAAACCTTCAGGCTGCTCCATGTAAATCTCTTTATCTAAATCATCATGAAGAAAAGCAGTCTTAACATTCATTTGCTCAACCTCTAAATCTTGACTTACGGCTAAGGCTAGAACTATGCGAATAGAAGAAATTTTCACAATAGGAGAGAAATTTCATCAAAGTCAACTCCCTTTCTCTGACCAAAACCTTTGACAATAAATCTTGTCTTGTACCTTGGTGTAGAGGTATGTTGATCTTATTTTGTCCTAAAGATCCATTTATTTGTTAGAGTTCTCTTACCTTTCGGTAACTCTGCTAGCTCATATGTGTCATTCTCGCGAAGTAACTTCATCTCATCCTCCATTGCTTCTATCCATTGATCTCTATGAGTATCTATCATGACTTCATCATAACCTTCGGGTTCTCCCATATCAGTCAGAAGTATATACTTATTTGGAGAGTAACGTGTTGATTTTTGCTTCTCCCTAGTAGACCTTCTATAAGAGGTTTCTGGAGCATCCAAAGTAGTTATCTGAGCAGGATTTGATTGATGATCAACCACAACATCACTAACAGGAGCATCTACAGATTCTATGCTCTCATGATCATTTTGATCTTGATTCTCATCTCCATTATTTCCTTGGATTTCTTTATGTGCAAAAGATGAATCAGTATTACGAATTGGATCAATATCATCTAAGCTTTCATCAATCTAAGAATCTATTTTCTCAGTCTTGTTAATATCTTCAATGGTTTGGTCTTCAAAGAATACTGCATACGACTTCTAATTAGCTTCTTATCAACTAGATCATAAAAGCGATATCCAAACTTATCTTGACTATATCTAATGAAGATGCATTGCTTAGTTTTCACATTCAATTTGGATCTCTCATCTTTTGAACACATGTACACAAGCTTGACACCCAAAGACTTTCAAGTGATCGTAGGAAACATCCTTTGTATACCAAACTCTATTTGGAACATTACCATCCAAAGCAATAGTAAGAGACAAATTGATAACATAAGCAACAACATTAAGTTCCTCAGCCTAAAAGGAATTTGGAAGTTTTAGCCCATGAAAGCATGCATCTAACTCTCTCAACTAGAGTTTGATTTATCCTTTTTGCCAAACTATTCAATTGAGGCGTCTTGGGAGAAGTCTTCTGATGATGAATTCCTTGTGATCTGCAGTAGTTATCAAAGGGACCAATGTATTCTTTTTCATTATCAGTGCGAATGCATTTTAATTTCTTTTCAGTTTGTCTCTCAGATAAGGCTTGAAACTCTTTAAACATATCAAGCATTTGATCTTTGAATTTTAAAGGATATACCCAAAACTTGCGAGAGTCGTCATCATCAATGAAAGTTATAAAGTAAAGTGCACCACCTTTTGACTTCACCTTAAAAGGACCACATAAGTCAGTGTGTACTAGCTCCAATAGTTCATACTTTCTTGAATGAGGATTATTGTGAAAACAAACTCTTTTTAGCTTTCTATCTAAGCAGTGAATACATCTTTTCACCTTTGCTTGTTTTACACCAGCAAGTAGAATCTGTTTTGCCAAACAGGTGATCCCTCTTTCACTCATATAGATAAGCTTTTTATGTCATAATTCTGATAAAGACTCACTTTCTATCAAATTTATAGAGTCAGCAATGATCGATCCTTGTGTCACATATAAATTTAAATATTTTCTTCCACGAGCTACAATCAATGAGTTTTTGGTGAGTTTTCATTGGCCATTGAACCTCGTTTTGATAGCCATCATCATTTAGTTGTCCTACAGATATCAAATTCAAAGGAATATCTGGAGCATGCTTGACATGCTAAAGGACTAACGTTATACTAATATTGGTCTTCAAACAAACTGTGCCAACTCTAAATACCTTGACCTCGCCAGCATTATCCATCTTTAACACGCCATAATTAGTAGGAGTATAAGATGAAAAGAAGTCTCTTTTTAGTGTGACATGTGAAGTAGATCCAGAATCTACTATCCAACTTATATCTTGAGATACAAAATTGATGACGCTTTTATCACAAGCAAAGAGAAGGTCATCTTGGACAACAGCAACAACATTGTCTCCATTATTTTCTTCCTTTTTCCCTTCTCCAAGGTCTTGCTCTAACTTGTAGCAAAATCTAATTCTATTTTTTTGGTTTCTAATCCTAATTGGAGAAGGATTAGAATTCTAATCCTAATTGGAGAAGGATTGAAATTCTAATCCTATTTGAAAAAGGATTGGAATTGTCCTATTTGGAGTTAGTTTTGGCTTAAGGAAAGAACAACTCATTATCTATAAATAGGACAACTTTTGAGAGAATTATGAATTGCTCACTATTATTCATATTTGAGAGATATTAGCACATAAGAGAGGTCTTTGAGAGAGCATTCAACAAGAGAGAAAGAGAAGAAAAGGGTGTTTTCCGTAGCAGTGTTTTTCTCTCCAACTAGCAACCTTCAAATTGCATTTCTTGATTCGTTAATCGTTGGATCGGGCTGAAATTTTGACTAGGTATGTTCCTAACACCTTAATCTTTGATGTGATTGGTGAAGATTGGATTTAGAGGTCAGTAACATCCGAT